>PVKN010010579.1:0-22494 GCA_004027915.1 Capromys pilorides
GAGAGAGAGAGAGAGAGAGAGAGAGAGAGAGAGAGAGAGACTCTCATAGATCTGAGTCTAGCAGTGTGTCTTGGCTTACTGGCTCTGGATCTACCAAGTTCTAACTTGTCTAGCTTGGCCTGGCTTGAGTCTGGCTACTGTGCTGGCTTCTTGCTGCAGTCCACTGAAGGGAATCCACTTTGCCCCACTGGCAAGCTATTTTGTTCTTGGATTAGCTGGCTGCATCTTGCCTTTAGCCTCTCTGCTGGGAGTTCTGCTACAGGATTTCACACCAGACCTGACCACTGGCTGGAGGGAGGTTCCAGCAGTCTGTGGGATCCACACCCTGGGCTGCCGGCTGGAGATGGGAGGTTCTGGCCTGCTTATTTGATTTTTCATGTCTGGTAAAAGTAGTCTTATATAGGTGGATACTCCTAATATATATATATATATATATATATATATATATATATATATATATACTTGGTTATTATTCCTTTCCATTCCAGTTTTTCCCTAACAAGTTTTTAGTGATGTTCTTCATCTGTTTTAATTGCACTTGGTTTGAAGTTAACATTATCAGCAACCAGAGTAGCTGCTGCTGCTTTCTCTGGATTCTTGTTTTCCATCCTTTGCCTTTTATTCTATGAATTTCCTTTTGAGGTGAACGTGTTTCTTGTATACAGCTTATTGTTGTATTTTATTTCTTGATCCATTCTGCCAGGCTGCTTCTTTCATTTGGGGAGTTGAGGCTGTTTACACTGATGGTCATAACTGATATCTTTTGGCTTATTTTTGTCATGTTATTTTCATGCTGTAGATTCCCTCCTTTTCCCATTTGTTTAATTGCTTACCCTGCTTGTTGTTTCTTTCTATTTTTGTTCTTGAAGTTTTGTCATTTTTATCTCTTTCTAGAATATCTTTCACCATTCTCTGCAGGGTTGGTTTGGTGATCATGACTTTCTTCAGTTTTTCTTTGACATAGAAGTATCTTATTTCTCCATTGATTTTGAAAGATAGTTTTGCAGGTTACATCAATCTGGGTTGGAAGTTGTTTTCTTTTAGAACCTGAAATACTTTACTCCAATACTTTACTCTTCTTGACTTGATTGGCTGTGTTGAGATACCTGTCATTTTTCTGATGGGTTTTAATTCGATTTTTGTGCTAAATTTCTGGGAGCTTGATTATTATAATGTGTGGATATACATTTATTTTGGGTATGGCTAAGTGGATTTCTATATGCTTCACTTCTCTGTATATCAGTTTCTTTTCCCATGTTTGGGAAATTTTCTGCTATTACTTCTACAAATAATCTTTTTATATTCTTTGTGTTTACACCTGCTTTCTTATTGACACCTATCAGTCTCATATTTTTTTCCTTTGTATCATGTTGCAGTTGAATTATTTCCTGGCGTCTTGTTATTTTTAAGAGATGCTTTTTGCCCACCAGCTGTCTCCAAGGTCTGAAAATTTATCTTCTGTTTCTTTTAAGCAGTTTCACTGGCTTTTAATGGAATTTCTAATTTCCTAGATATATCTTTGAATCTGTTTCACACACACTAATTCTTTCTGATATTGTTCATTCAAGGATTCCAACATTTTTCTATGATCTTCTATTTTTTTTAGATCTATGTCTTCATTAGATGTACTGAGCAATTCTTTCATTATTATTGTATTTCCTTTTCTTTGCACTTGAGAGATTACTTCTGATATAATTTCTTCTACAGTCTGTTGTAATTATTTCTTCAGAAATCTCAGTTGTGTGACTGCCAAGTTCTTCTATGACCTTGTCTCATGGACTTGTTCGGGATGGCTTGGAGGTCTCTCTGAGACTGCATTTTGCTACTTCATTTTGACATTTTCAAAGCTCCTGAAGTTCACCAGGGCTCAGCACTGCTCCTGTCATGATGGTGGGAGGTTGGCTCCCTGAGGCTCTAGGAGCTCTTCAGGGCTGAGTGGCTCCCATGATGGTGGGCAGGGGCAGGGCACAGCTGACCAAATTTCCTGAAGTTGTCCAGGGCCCATCTTGGCTTCCATTCCATGATGGATGGCTGAAGTTGCTTTTAGGGGAGCTCTGCTCCTCACTTTGAACATTCCTTCCTGTCTCCAGTGCAGATCCCTCAACCTGGTGGCACAGATCCTTCATCCTGCTGGTGAAGACTTTCTAGGCTCCACCACTGACCTTTGAGCCTTCTCAGTGCAGATCCTTGATGTAGACTTGCACAAGATATGGTTGTGGGCTCTAGATCTTAAGCTGGATTCATGGAGGACATTGTCATAGGGTCTAGGTCTTCAGCTAGACTTGTCTAGTACATTGCTTTGGTATCCTAGTCCTCAGCTGGATTCCTTGGGTCTCTAATGTGTGAGCCATTCTCTTGTACTCATCTGCATTTGACTTTTTGGGTGAATATTATAAAATAATCATATAAATTATGTGTCCTACGTTTTTTAATTTTTATTTATTTAATTTTTGGCGGGACTGGGGTTCAAACTCATGACCTCGCACTTGCCAGGCAGGCACTTGTGCCACAAAGCTATCTCCCCAGCCTCTATGTAAACCTATTTCCTTGAAATCCCTGACTGTAGACAACTTTCTTGACACAAGGTGGCCTTATAGACAAGATGACCTTATAGATGTAAGTATGGCTCTGTGACAGTTTTACTACATGCAATATGGGAAGAAGTATATTCATGGTAACAGTTCCTTTCTCTGAATGTATTAAATGCAAAATATGTGGCAGGAGCATAGGGCATGATAGATTTAAGATTAAAAGAGGTCCCTAGGTCCCTGACTAAGGACCCTTGAAAATCAGTCTCTATATGAGGGAGAAATAAAAATTATTGAATGCAGCCACTGAAATGCCCAAATTCGTTTTTCATAGCAGGTAGTTAGTTTGCCTACTAATGTGCTTCCTATGCAAATTAGACTCCTACCCCATTAGTATTCTGTGAGCTTTCCAGAACAGGAATCATAGAGGGGTGCCAGCCTTTCCCAGGTCATTACAAAGAAGCTTTACTTGCTTTCCAATTGCTAACTCCAAAGGACCATTGGAAAGTCTCTCAAGAAAAGAAAGTGGAGTTAGTTGTTTCCATGGATGCAAGGAGAAGCTTCTAGCAATGATGATGGGAAACCAGCTTCATCTTATTGCACTGAAACATAATAAACTTTTGTGTCATTGCAAATG
Organism: Capromys pilorides; assembly: GCA_004027915.1. NCBI lineage: Eukaryota > Metazoa > Chordata > Mammalia > Rodentia > Capromyidae > Capromys > Capromys pilorides. The sequence continues at coordinate 3,166 of PVKN010010579.1, forward strand.
AACAAATATATTTATTATATTTATATTTATATGCATGCATTCATTTCATGCTTTAGCTCAGGTGATGTCTCTTCCAGGAAGACTTCTTGGGCTGTCCGAAAAGTCTTATATAATCTTTGTGCCACTTAACATGTTATCAGCCACAAAAGACAATGAAAAATAGTAGTATGAATACATAATAGGAAATCTGGAGTCATAGAGATCTAGAATTAGTTCTGTGTAAGGGTAATAAGACTCAGATTTAGATTCTACAGTCCTGAAAATATCTTGACCTTTACCTCTTGGTCACGAGATGGATGGCTGAAGCAACAACCATGCTCTATTACGCAACAAACAGAAATAGGAAGGAAATAACACACCTCTCTTTGATGGCTTTACTTTCCAAGAAAAATCCTCCCCAGAAGTCCTAACTCTAACACTTTCCTGTACATCTCTCTGGCCAAAAAATGCTCACATACACATTTTTCTAGCTGTAAAGAGTAGAAAGTGTTCAACATTTCTAGGGTAACAGGCATGGAAAAAATGTGAAGGGTGTGACAGATTACAAGGCTGACAGCTGAGCATCCCTTTGAGAGACACTGCCCACTGCCCCTGCCACCCATCTTTATGCCATACATAGCATTTGTACAGGTGGGGGCCAGTGCATAGTGTAAATGAACAATAAAGAAGTATTATCACTAGCAGTCCTTCTAATAGCAAAAACAATGAATTTAAGTCACTTTAGTCAGTGAGTTACTCTTTGAACAACATTTCACTGTCCAGTGACCCCCCCCCCCCATTAGGTTCTAATGAGTAAGACTTTGAATTTAAGAGGTATCAATTAAGATCAAAATCCATACAATTCTGAAGTCTCTTCCAGGTGGTTAAACCAGGTGAGAAGAGTGAAAGTCTGAAATATGGAGGCTGAGAGAAGCAAAATGGAGAGCCAAATGAGCTTTAAGGAAGCACACTAGCACTATGTATCATTTGCAATTTCTTTGGTTACAAGAAAGAGGAAACCCAAGTTAGTGTCCAGGACAAGGAACATTAACTGTCCGAATATCTCTCTTTAAAGAAGTGTCCCAGGAGGCTTTCCCTTTGTTCTCCCTCAGGTAATATTGGTTTCCATGTTGATCCATAAGTAAATCCCTGGTATGGGTAATGAGATAATCCAGACTGAGTTAAACCAAGTAAGATTTATTCTTGGTATTCACGGATGCCTAAGGAATTAGGGGCTTTCTTCCAAGGTAAAAGAGTGGGAAATGAGGTGGATGTTGGAAACTTAATCAGTGACATCCATTGCAAGTGGCTACCTTGCAGTCAAGTGATTATAGCCTTGGAGTGAGTCATTCTGGCAAATCATTCTGAGTTTCCTAGCACACCTGAAACTGCAGATACTCCATGGATGAAAAAATCGCCTAGATTGGCATCCTTGTCCACTGGTTTCTTCTGTCCCAGTATTATACAAAGGTAAGTGCAATTACCTTAGAATTCCCAGGACATGGATGGTGAGTAATCTATAACATTCCCATCTGTTAGGTCACATTTTCGCAAAGGGGTACGGTCAACCACCTCCAAGCACTAGGCACAGTGCACCCTCGTATGAGTCTGGAGAAATGAGGTGTTGGCTTTCACCTGGCTCTGGTGCTGTGTCTGAGCCCTGGCCTTTTACTTCCTTGCTGGGCAACCAGTGTCTCCCTTCCTACCTTAGTCACTTGGCACACTTGCACTGTCTCTTGACATATGAGCACTTGGTGAACCTGAGGACTGACAGGACTTCTTGACCTGCTTGTCTCGAAAGCACAGTGGTCCCATGTAGACCTTTTGCCTTCAGTGTTTTCAAAATTTCTTCAGACCTCTAATGAGTGTTTGGATGTGGACTTGGTTACAGTGTGCTATCGCCAGGGTACAAGCCGCAGCCTTGGGGTTGACATCAGTGCACATGTACAGAGCCCAAGGACCTATCATAGACGCTAGAAACACAGACACCACACCAGACCCCGACATTTCAAGGCATATTTCAAGGCATATTTCACTGCTGCTAGCTTGGCTATCACCGCCTCCAGAGCATCCAACAACAGGAATGTGTCTTCTGCCAGCTCTTACATGTAGCTAAAGCGGCCATGCCCCACATGGCCGTGCAACAGCATTGGAAACCTGGAGGCTGCCATGTTTCTCATTGCTGCCCTACACACATGCCTCTTTGTTGTTTTTAGAAGATGAGGCAACATCATCATCAAAAGTTTATAATCTGGGCACAAGTATTTCTTGACCAGGTAAGAGAAAAAGAGCCTCAGAATAGGTTTTGGTGTAGTTGGTCTGGAGGGACAATTCATGTTGTTTACTTTTCATTACCTGAGGTATGTCTCAGCCCAGGCCAGGAGCTACTTATAAGCCAAATGTTTACCCGTAGACACTCAATTACTCTGTCTAGTTCCCTGGGTCATTTTCATCAAATATTTTGAGATTCTAAGCCAGGGGCCAGCAGACTACAGCTTGCAGGCCAAACCCACGCAGCCACCTGCTTTTGTAAATGGAGTTTTATTGGGACACGGCAATGTCAATTTGCTTACCTGTTCTCCGTGGCTGCTTTTTGAGCTGAGTTGAGTAGTTCTGCAGGAATCCTATAGCTCTCAAAGCTTAAAATATTTACTATATGGCCCATTGTAGAAGATTGTGGCATCCTGTCTGAGAGGGAAGGAGCAAGTGAGAAGCACCAAGTGTGTAAGCAAGAGGGATACTCAGGTTCATTCATATGTGTAAAACACAAGCTGCAAAGAGGTTGGAATAGAGACAGGTGGTTTGCAACCAGCAGTGGTGAATCAAGGTAGGTCTTATAAAGCTTTTGTTTAGCCCCAGATAAATCTGAGCCTCTCTTGGGGAGCTGGCCCAGGCTACATCTTCTATATATTTCCAGGAAGAGGCACCACATTTTACAAGTGTTTGTGTTCTCAAACGGGAAACCTAAAGCTGGTTTTCCAAACAGGATTTTAACTATTCCCGACAAGGATATTGCTGCAATCTGACACACACATGTTTTAGAGTTGCTCTGTAGAGCTGTTGGCCTGACCATAAAGCACTCAGCCACAGACCTCTTTGGTTTTCCTTTTTTTAAAAAAATGTATTTTAGTAGAGGGTCTACAGGCTCTCACTATGTAGATTAGACTCTTGGTGATTCTCCTGTTTTCAGCCTTCCAAAGCATGAGCCACAACACCCAATCTCAATTGCTGTCTCATCACACCCCAGGGGAGGGGCTGGCATGGCAAGCTGGGCATGCACCCATACCTACTGCTCTGCTCTACCTAAGCAGGCGCTTTAGTCCACTGAGCTCCTCTTTGGTTTTCAATCAGGAGCCCAAGAAAGGCCAAAACAAAAACTTGTCTATCTAATTCAGGTTTGTTTTTATTTTTAAGTAACGAATGGTACATATCAGATAAGACAATTACTTTCTATAAGAATTAATTTCTTCCCAAACCTAAAGCAGACAGAGTTAGCTGTGGAGAATTCTGGTTTCCTATCTTTTTTTTAACAGAAAATGAAAAAAAAAAAAAAAAAAAAAAAAAGAGCTGGAAGAAGATACTCATTAAGCAGTCTTGTCATAGATACTGCAGGAAGTGCTATGGTTCATTTTCTGACTTGTCTTTCCAGGATACTGTGAAAAAGGTACTAACTTACATAAGATAATTCCATTAGCATATGGTTGTGCAAGATAACTAACACATAAAATGTTAACTATTTTATAAAACTTGTGTGGTAGTTGATAGATTGTGTCAACTTAAGGAAGCTTGGCTGGATGGGCTTGGCTAATTCTGGGCTGTGGGGCCCCATCCTGCAGGATGGGAGAGCATGCCTTGGGATATGATTAGTCCCACCCTGGGGTGTGATTAGTTCTACCCTAGGGCCTGACTGGCCACCCCAGAGTGACTCAGGACGAAAAGTGTATAAAAGGAGTTGAAGAAGACTTTGTGCGGTCCTGCGGTGCCCTGCTTCCTTGGAGAAGTCCTGGTCTTTGGAGGTGCTTGGTCTTTGCAACATCGAGGAACTCAGCTCTTCACAGTGGAGTGCCAGCACGGAATTTAGAAGAGAGAGGCTTGATGGATGCTGTAGCTGCTGCTCCTCCGCTACTCTTCATTGTTTTCTGCTGCCAAGAACTGCTGTCATTTGCCTTGGAGTCAGAGGCATGTGAACTGAAGACTCCACAAACTGTGAGCTAAATAAATGTTTCCTTCCTTCATTTTGAGTGTCGGGTATTTGTCCCAGCAATGAGTAAAAACTAAGGCAACTTGTTAAATACTGTACTAATGATGAGAAACAATGGTCATATAGGCACACTTCATTTTGCTCTGAAGTTAAAAAAAATGGTAAGTTAAAAGCAATCTATAGATCTAATACAATCTCAAAATACCAATAACTTTCTTCACAGAACTGAAAAAATAATCTTAAGATCTACATGCAACCAGAAGAGATGCAGGGTAGCCAAAGTGATCCTGAGAAAAAAAGAGCAAAGTGGGGAGGCATCATAGTTTTGGACTTCAGGTTATACTTTGAAGCTTAATAATAATTAAAGAGGCTGGGGAGATAGCTCAGAGGCACAGGTGCCTGCCTGGCAAGTACAAGGTCCTGTATTTGATCCCTGGTTCTGAAAAAAAAAATAATAATCCTAATAACCCCAGCATGATCTTGGCACAGAATAGATCTTTAAACCAATGGAATAGAGCAGAAGATACAAAAGAACCACACCCCTATGTATCATCAGCCTTCTGATTTTTAACAAATGGGCCAAAAGCATCTACTAGAGAGAAGACAGCCTCTTTAACCAATAGTACTCGGAAAATTGGTTTACATGTGCACAGGATTGAAACTAGATCAATATCACTTAACTTGCACTAAAATGGATCAAAGACCTAGATATAAAAACAAACTTTGAAACTCCTGGAAGATTACATGCGGGGGGACGACACAGCTGTGGGCTCCTGCAAGGACACCTGCCCTCAGCAAAACTCAGACAGCCAAGAAAAATGACATCCAGAACCAGCCAATGGGATTAGATCACATAAAAATCTTCTGTACAGTGAAGGAAATGATCAACAGAGTGAAAAGACACTTATATAATGGGGCTTTGATAGAGAACAAGTATCAAGAATATGTTTGAAAAGCTCAGAAAAATGAATCTTCCAAAATCAAATGACACAATCAAAATATGGGCAAGTGACCTGAATAGAAACTCCTCAAATGAAATGTAATTGGCCAATAAGTATGTAAAAAAAATGTTGAACATTTTAACCACTAGGGAAATGCAAATCAAAACAACTCTGCAATTCTCTTTTATTTCAGCCAGAATGGCTTTCATCAAGAACATAAAAACAACAAATGCTGGTGAAGCTGTGGGGAAAAAGAACACTTCTATATGGTTGGTGGGAGTGTAGACAGGTGCAACCGCTATGGACATCAGTATGAAAGCCCTCCAAAAATTAAAAAAAATGGAAATTCCATTTGATCCAGCTCTACTTCTCCTGAGTATATCCCTGAAAGAGTTAAAAGCATCAAACTATGCATATCTATCTTAGAACAGTGCAGTTCACAATGGTTAAGTTCTACAAACAGCCTAGATGCCCATCAGGAGATGAGTGAATAAAAGAAATGTGATTACCACATATGAGGAACTTGAGATCATAATACTAAGCGAAATAAGCCAGACACAAAATGTTAAATGTTCCATGGGTTTTCTTATATATGCAAAACTAATATATAAATAAGGACTAAAGTAAAGGAGAGATGGTAGGAATTGAAAATGCAGACTTTATAGAAATAGGTTAGGGTAGAAAGAGGGGGGGGTGGGAGAAACAGGGAGGGTAAAGGGATGAAAAATGATAACGATATGATATGCAAATGTACCAATCCTCTAAAATGAATATGTTATGTCATAGACATACATAAAAAGTATCTCCTCTAGATCATAGCCAAACTCTCATTTCTCTAGGGTACTATCATTTTTGTAAGTGGTATGGATTAATTTAGGCCCTTTTTAATTTATTCCTTCTGTACAATCTTATCCCATAGGAAGAATAATCTCTCTCCAAGAGCAATTATTCATGTCTGATTGGTTCTGTATCTGCCATACTATTTAACAAAGACTTGACTACCAGCATAAGGAAACACAGTAAATTTAAATGTATTATTTGAAAAGAAGCAGTATCTAAATTGTGATGCAAATGCGTTAAGTCTTAACACAGTAATCACTGGTCCTATTTTGCAAATAGCATTGTAAAAGCTTATTAGAATGCTAAGGAAGCCAGAGAAATAAGGAGTTACTGTATGCTACCGTTTAGAGCAACCACATAACTTGGAACACACTAGTGCTTAGATGTATAAACATTTCTTAATGTAAATCTTAAAAAGGCCATGATCCTAAACTCACTTCTCCTTCTACAAAATCGCTGTTTTAATGTTAGGATAGATTTGAATGTCATATAAATTTAACATCTGAATTTTTGAGTGGGATAAGGATGGCCATTAGGGACATGCTGTAGAAAGCACAATGAATTTTAGTGCTATCCACAGTCAAGGTCTTTTTTTAGATTTTTAATGTTAATGCATGACAATCTAGAGCATTTTCAACCAACTTGAAAACTCGATGTTAAAGCAGCAGATAGGAGCACCTGGTGGGGATGATTCTGGGTTCCTGGAGCAAGTGAAGGTCCTCAGGTTTACATGCCCTGGCTGCATTGCCCAGGGAGACAGAATCTGCTGACCCATCTTGATCTCTTAGCCAATGGTTTGCAGGATGGTAGAGTTCCACTTTTTGACATCTGGCAAATAGGGGAGTATTTCTCAGGTTTTAAATGTGGACACAAGTCACTCAGGGAAATTGCTACAATGTAGATCCCAATTCAGTAAGTGTGAGGTAGCACATAGGCTTCTGGAGTTCTGATATCCCATAGTGGCATGGATATTCATAGTTCACAGACCACATTTTGGGCAGCAAGTAGGTAGAGGATGCTGGGAAAGTTAAAAAACATGGCACAGACCAACTGGCCTGGGTACAATGTTGAGGCATCTGCACTGTGTTAGAAGAAATAGAAACAAGATCCTTCTAGAAACAAAGATGGGGTAGAGGTTTAGCAGCTTTCCAACAGGCACCGAGCATGTGTGCTGGAGCCAGTGGGCTGAGCCCTGCCCTGACTCTCAGTTCACCTACACACTTATTCGCTGTGACTTTGGCAAAGTCCCCTTCTCTCACGAAACTTCATTTTCCATAATTGCAACATAGGGATCATACTCAAAGGGTTTGTGTTAGTCACTATTCCTAGCTAGGACCAAACACCTGACACCTGCAGTTTGAAGGAGGAGGGGCTTATTTTGGCTCATGGTCCATTGGACTCGGCCCTTAGCTGGTTCCAAGACAGAGATGAAATGGAAGAGGAAAGTTGCTAAACCCACAGCAACCAGGCAGCAAGAGAAAGAGGGAATCAGGGACAAAATACACCTTTCCCAGTCATACCCCTGGTGACCCACCTCTTCTGACCAGGTGCCACCTCCAAACACATGAAACTTTTGCAAGACATTTTAGACCTAAACTATAACAGAACTGTTATGAAGACTTAAGAGAGAGCACATAGAAAACAAGTCATCCTATGTTGTTGTACACTAGTTAGCAAAACATAGTATTGTTTTTTCTTAAATTAGGAAAACATCAGTCAAGAGTTGACAAAACAGAGATCAGTGATCACTATAGTGAGACATACTAGTGAGGAAGCTAGGGAAAGGGAGGAGAAGAGCAGGAGGAGAAAAGAAGAGAAAAAAGAAAAGGAGGAAGTGGAGGTGGAGAGGACCACAGCTTTCAAGTAAATTCCAAAGTCTGCCTACAGACACAAACACATGTGCATTTGGAGTGATTAAGTATTTCCAGGGCCATATGCCAAGATCCATCACAAATAAAGTTGTATAGCACAATAGGCCATTGGGAAAGAACAAATATTTAAAATGATATCATTGGAGGCAGGAAAGTGAAAGTCCCTACACAAAGTTAGAGCTGTATACATTTTTGGAATACTTCAGTCTTTAGCAGGATATGACCAGGGCTGCTCTCATATGGAAACTATTTTTTCACAAACACCTGGCATAGCTAATATGTTTTTTTCTTCTTTTTTCACTCAGATTTAACACATAAAAAAAAAGAAAACCTCATAAGGTGTGCTTGAGATGCAAGCTTGGTCAAAGATCAGATCACTAAAGCCTGAGCACCTGAAATTCCATACTATTTCTGACTATGGACTGAATGTGCCTTGGGGTTATTTATAAGAACTCAGAGGTATTTTTGTGCAACTAACAAGAGTTGAAAAACTCTCTAGTTTTGTATATTTCCTCATGAAGAGAAACTTGTCCCCCCACCCCAAAAAAAAAAAAAAAAAAAAAAAGCCTTGAAGAAAGTTTGTGACTTCCATGCAGGCAGTTATTTATTTATTTATTTATTTGTTTATTTATTTATTTATTTATTTTACTTTGGATTTTTCTGGTCCCATAGATCAGCCTGCCTGAAAGAAACAATGAGACAGATTCATAGCTCCTGAGGAGGCTAAAGGCAGATAGCTGTCTCTAGAGAATCAGACTGGGTTGTTCTGGGAGTGAGACCTGGCCCTGGAGGTAGACGGGGCCACTTTGCTGTATAGAGAGCAGTGTAGGAAGGATCACACCTATGCAATTAGTGATAAAAAAATATAGTGAATAAGAAACTTTAAAAAAATCATTACATTGGGGCCGGCGAGATGGTTCAGTGGTCTAAAGCGCCTGCTTAGGAGGGCTCAGGCAACTGCGGGGACTGCAGTTTGATCCCCGGCACCACATGCTGCGCCAGCGCCACCACCAGGGCAGGCTGAGCCAGCCAAAAAATGAATAAATAAAGAAACAAACAAACACAACAAGCAAAACAAAATAATAAACAAATAAAAAAAAAATCATTACATTAAAAGACACGTTGCCGTTAACTTTTCCCAAAATCCTCCCCTTCCCTTTGAACACACTTATTCCATCCTTCTGGTCACTTTCTGAAGCAGTTCTCTTTTGTGAGCATCCAACTCTGTCAAGCGCCATCTAACAGAAAGGCAGTCTTATAAAAAACATGACGGTGTGTCCTGATCTAGCTTAGTCACTGGAGCTGTCACATGAAACTTCTGGCTCTTCCCCAAAGCGAAAAGATCATGAAAAGTAAAACACTTTGAATCAGTTCAAGACATCAGGGCAGCCGCAACAGTGCAAGTAAAGATATAAAAGAGGACTTCCAAAACTGCTTCTGAAAGTGGTGAGAACTGTGGGATAAGTTTGTTTGACTTACTGGGGAGTATTTTGAGGAGAAAAAAGTTAATGTATCTTTTTCTGTAATCCTTTAACTTAAATATTCATATTTTTAAAGCACATCTCACATATACAAATATAAATTTCGTCAAAAACAGCATGGTAACCACCTGGTTGGAATTACACCAGTGTTTCCTGCAAGCATAAAGGAACGCACCTGTCTTAGAAGTTCAGAAAGATGAAACATAGTGGAAGAGAACATATCAGAACTTAACCCTGATTGAGGAGTAATTGTAAGTGTAAATATATATGAGTAACTTGGTCAGTGCACAGTGTGTAGAGTTGAAATCAGTGGCCCAGCCATGCTGTGGAGGAGGAGAGAGAGAACCCTAAGTCTGTGCTCTAAATTGTGGTGCTACCCTCCCAGGAGCAGGTGAGGAGAGCTGAGGGAGGGCATGAAAAGCAGGAGAAAGAGCAGAGTGAAGGCCCCTGTGGGTGAAACAGTAGAGTGTAGATGGAAACACAGAGTTCTGACTCTAACAGGAGAGTGTAAAGTTTAAGTCATAGGGGGTTGGGAGCCAGGCAGCAGCATTGAGAAGGAGCAGAAAAGAGAAGGACCCATGTCTGTGCTGAGGAGCTTGACCCACCTTGTGTGGGCAGTGGGCTTTTATGCGAGGGTACAGGAGGTACGTGGGAGAATGGCCAGGTCACTCTGGTGATGGAAAGAAAGAAGAAATATGAAAATGGAATGAACTGATAGGTACATAGGAAAAACACTGTGCTAGGACATGGAGGAAGCTATGCTAAAAACTTTTGAGATGGTCTCTAGTGATGCCTGGTTTCTTATGGTCCTGTAATTTCCTCAAGTGCTGCAACAGAGGTGGACAGTATGACTTATAGCATATGAGAAAGGAGTGACAGGGTCATTTCCAAAGTCAGCTTACAACAGATCACGCTTTCCAGGATGGCTTGAGCTTTTTCTTTTGGAACAGTTGCTCTTAAGGAACTGAGCTACCATGCTGTGAACCATCAGGTGGAAAGGCTCATGTGGCTAGGAACAAGTGAGAGTGAGCGCTGTGATCTGCCAACCACATGACTGAGGGTGGAGGTGAAATCTCCTGTTCTAGCTGAGCCTTGGAATATGCTTACACTCCCAGCTGACAGTTTGATTGCAACCTCAGGAGACCCTACTCTATTTTTCTAAATCACTATTGTGTTTCTGACCACCATTAGACATTGTGCAAGATAAAAACATGGTCATTTTTTTTATGCTGCTAAGTTTAAGGAAATGATATAAATAACTCCATGAATGGGGGAAAGTAGAACACATCAGGGATGGCAGCAAACATAAGTAGTATGTTAGCCCATTTTCCTTTGCTGTAGCAAAGTACCTGTTATGGTTTGTGTTTAGCTGTCCCCCCAAAATCTCATATAGACATGGGAAGGGGACTTCTAAAGTTTGAGACTAAATCCTGATCCACTGGGATTATAGGTTTTAGCACTAGTGAGATTATGGGTCTGTGTACTGCTGGGATTATGGGTGTGGCCTGAGGTGGAGCACCTGAGACAGAGAGCCTCAATGTAATGTGAGAGACAGAGAAACAGACTCTCTGTTGCCTCTGTTGCAGTTGTTTCACTGCCTTGAACTGCTGCTCTGTGCCATGTGCTCCTGTGCCTTGGAGCTGGTGGAGTATGGACTGAAACCTCCAGTAACTGTGAGCTAAATAGACCTTTCCTTCCTTCATTTTGGGTGTCGGGTATTTGTCCCAGCAATGAGAGAAGAGTAACTGAGACAGTACCTAAAGATAGGTACTTTATAAAAAAAGATATATAGCATATTTGTCAGATCATTTTGGAGGCTGAAAGTCCAAAATGCACCAGCCATGTTTTTGGCTTCTGGTGAGAATCTATGGGAGATGGCATCACAGGGCTAGAAACATGTGCAACAGAAGTCACATCACAAGACAAGAAGCCAAAGGGAGGAGGGGCCAGTCTTATTATTTTATGACAAACCACACTCACAAGAACTAACTAGAGCCCTGCTAATCCCTCCTGAGAGTAGTGCCCCAGTGACCTAGCTACCTTGCAGGAAGTCCTGCCTTGTAAATGTCCCATACTACCTACAATACTGGGGACCAAGCTTTCAACACATCCCCTGAAGGGTGCACTACATGCCAAATATCAAATGTCTAGACAGATAGCAGTAGTAATAACAGAATCAGGATCAGTCAAAACTCAGAGTTCTCCACCTCGGAGGGCTCTTCTGCCTGAGTTGAGTTGTCTGATTAATGGCACCACTGATGTCCCATTAACCTAGACTCAAAACTTTGGTCAGTGATCCCTGCTATGTAACTAGTAGCAAGGCTGTTGATGATACTTTTAGATGGTTTCAACTGTGCTTCTTTCATTAGCCACCAATCTACCTGAACTTCAGTTTTTCATTATATCTTATCACTTTTTTTTTTTTCTTGTGGAACCAGAGATGGAACTCAGGCTCTTGCATTTGCCAGGTAGGCACTTATTCTACTGAGCTATCTCCCCTCCCCAGCCCCCAATTTTTTTTTTTTCCAGTACCAGGGATTGAACTCAGGACCTTGCACTTGCCAGGCAAGTGCTTAGTCTACTGAGCTATCTCCCCGAGCCCTCTTATCATATTTTCACAGTAAAATTGAAGAACCTTCTTCTCACTCTTCGTTTCTGTTTGATTTAAACTCACAAGTGTAAAAGTTTGACGTACTATCTACCACTACTTTATCAGATAAAGTCCAAACCTCTCAAGCTTGCAGTTACATCCCTCCATTCCATCAGTTCAACCCCAGCTCCAGTCTTCTCTGCATCTGCCAGGCATCTCACTCAAAGGGCAGCAAGGGACCAAAGCTTTGTTTATATTCTGCTTCTTGTAAGATTTCTTTTTCACTAAACTTTGAGCTCTCTCGTAGCCTAACTTAAAATTTTCCACTTTTGACTGAAAATATTTTGTATCTAAACAACAAAATGTGACTTGACTTTCCTCTGGGCTCTCACAGAACTTCCTCCCCTCTCTTGTGTCCAGGGTAGTGCGTGTATGTGTGTGTGTTTGTTCTCACCTTTCTTACTAGATTTAAGACTCTGCTCTGTTGGGGCTATATCTTATTTATCTTTGCCTGGCACCAGTGAGTGTGCTCAATAAATCTGGCTAAGTGAATGAATCTTCTTTCTTGTTTGGGCCTCCCTAAACTGAGCCAACTTTTTTATGATTTTCTTTGTTATTTTTTATCCTCTTTGGTCAGAGTTTTACATACAACTGCATAAACAAGCCAAATAAATACAACAATCGAATAAACACATGTCACTATATTTGCATTAAACTTAGTGCTATAGTTATCTATTAAATAGAAACATAGCACTAATTTAACATTTATTGCTCTGGAAAAGTCAAACTTCCGATATACACGATTTTTAGCTACCAGAAGCTATCATTTATAGGCTGTCTGATTTACAGACAGTTATTGACCCCTATGTGTTTGGCCTATGTGGATACTGTGCAATTCACTTAAGTCCCATATTTGCTTCTCATAAGAAGCATAAGGCAGAAAGACTATTGCCCTATCATCTTATGGATGAAGAAATTGAAAAAGAGAAGTTGAGTAACTGAGTAATTTGGCTGAAGTTGCACAGCTAAGAGGAGGTGTGGCTGGAATTTGAACTACAGGAGCTGTAGTAAGTCTATTTTTTGTACATCCATTACTGTAGGGCTGCACCGAGCTTTATCAATGTTTGTCTCAAAGAAGCTTGCATGTGCCTGACTTATTATTTAACAGCATCGGTCCTAATCAGAACCTAGATTCACAATAGAAGAGCTGAGTTTGTGTCTTCTCAAGCTTTCTGAGTTCACTAGAATTACTTCTTCACCAAGAGCTGCCATATTCTTTTCTATGAGTCCAACTGATGTGCCTTTCATACACTTGAATTTTACTTCTATCTTTTTCATAGACTTTCGCACAGAACAGGGCATTTACCACAGCCTGGGAGTACTCCTAGTAAGTCCCCATTCGGGGGTACCCTAGAGTCTTTCTACTGTCAGTGTGATGGAGGAGAGGAAGTGAGCGGAGTCCTATTCCTATCTACAGTTCCAGAAACTCACTGAATCAATCATTGCCCCTAAGATTTGTAAACCTCAACAAGCCTCTCTCATCCCTATATCTTCTAGCACCCTGTGTATAGAACATTCTCAAAAATTGCTGAAATCAGCCTCAGGGTTATAGGCCAGGGTTCTTCATTAGAATCCTGATGGTATAGTGGCTTATATCTAAATGTCCCCCCAAAGCTTCATGTGCTGATAGATGGGGCTTTTGAGACGTGATGGGATATGGGTACATGATGATCATTAGCAGGTTAATTCCACCGATGAGTTGAGTTTATAGCTAACTGTGATGTTGGGAGGTGAGGCTTGGTTGGAGGAGGTTGGTCACTGGGGGTGTGACTAGAAATGTAGGAAGGGTCTATTGACCTCCCTCTTCCCTTGACCACTCTTTCTCTGCTTCTCCTTTGCCATACCCCTCAGCTATGCCCTGCCTTGGAGCTAACTGACAGTGGACTAAACTCTCTACAAACTGTGAGTCAAAAATTTTCCACCTTAGAGTTGTGGGTGTCAGGTATTATGTGTCAGTGACAAGAAAACAGTTAAGAAAGATGGACATGTTTATTCTTTGTGGTGATTAATATGGTGGCCTTGAGTTCCAAGCGAGTGTTAACCAATTGAAAATTATTTAGTGCACAGAAACTTGTTTTTCAATTTTATTAAATTTCAGTTAATTTAAATTTGATAGAATTGTGGCTAGTGGCTACTGTGCTGGAAAACCTGGTTCTAGACTGAAAAGTAAAGAAAAGAGTTCCCTATCTTTTTATCTTACACTGTATGGTGATAAATAAACAAAGTGCTAGATGTGAAAAATAGTGTCATATAATGATATCAGCTAATCTAGTTTAAGTCCTTTCCTTATTATCTGCTATGTGGCCTTCAACAACCTATTTAACCTTCCCAAAGCACAACTGTAGTGTCACCTACAGTAACCCACTTCCTCCAATCAGGCCTAACTTCCTAACACCACATTTCACTATAAACTTATTTGAAAAATGGGTTCAATGTTTGCCTCCCTTACGTGGTCAAGTAGATGAAATGATAGATTTAAGTTGCTTAGCACAACACTTAGCAGTTGGAAACCCCTAAATAAATGCCCCCTCCCATTGAGAGTGCTCCAGAAAACATGGAACTCTGTATAAGGATGAGACATAATTATTATATCTTATATGTTCCTCTAAACTCTGACTCTCTGCAAGAGTGTGTGGCTGTTTTGGCCTTTCTCATTTCTCTTTTGTGGCCCTGTGTTAGCTCAAAAATGTTTGAGGCTAGAGCTGCTGCTGAAGGAATCTCAGCTCTTGGAAATAGCCTCATTCCCTTTGACTGAGGAGAATGCTGCCCCTCTACTGTGGAGGAGCTGGGGTGAGATCTGCTTCTTGGGTGTCTTCCATCAGCTGACAGCTTAGCTCTCCTTTGCAACTCTGCAGTGGAGCTGGGCTGTGCACAGACAAGCCATGTCTGGCTGGATGGCTGGAGAGCAGCAATCACTGGAAACACCTTCAATTCTTTCTCTCATGCTGGCTAGTAATCTTTTCTTTGTTTATCCCCTCAAGAGTTGAGGCTCTGGAAGGGCTCTGGGGGCTCTGAGATTGAAAGAGCCAATATTTTACAACTGTCATTGTTATAGGCACCACACTATTTCATGTTGTTAGTGATATAGCCCAAGATGGCACTAGCATTCAGTTGTTAAAACCGTGCCATGGGCTCTTATTGGTAAAGCCACCAGCAACATTCTCCAGGTCCTAGCCAGTTACCAGTTTGAAGATCTTAGAAGCAGGCACCTCTCTCTCCCACCCTCCACCCATGTGAAGCAAGACAGTTCCATATAGAGCCTGCACTATATCCCAGTCTTGATCATTCCTCCTCTGAGACCATCATGCACATCTGTGTGTGGAAGCTGAAGCAGAGAGGGGCAGTTTGCACACTGGTCTCGTCTTTCATAAGTCATTGTCCAGGGCAAGGCAGGGTCTGGTGCTGATGGCTGATCCTAGAAGCTATCACTTGATGTTTTGCTGTCCACTGACTGACTCCGGCCCTGGCCTGCCAGCAAAATATGAGCCCTGTGAGCTCAAGGATTTTGTCTGTTTATTACACAGCACTCAGAGTCTTCTCATCAACTATTTCTTAAATAAATGAATATAGAACAGGCATTTCTTCTCAGTGTACTCAGAAAGCCCTTACCAATCAGTCTGCTTCTCAGAGAACAGGACATGCGGAGTTTTGGCATGCACACAGACTTCACAGCTTCTTGCTTTTTGTGTTCTTTCCTTCCTCTTTCCCCTACCCTGCATTCCCTTGACCGCTTTTTTTCATTCATCTAATATTTACTGAACACCAGTCGGTAGTTAGGCACTCTGTTGACTAAATCACTAATGTGGTGTTTTAACACATTTATCTTTTCTAATCTAGTGTATTTGGGGGAAGAAGGAATGTCTCCTGTGTGAAGGATAAAGGCTTACTGATGTTTGGAGAATTTGTTGAAAGACAGGATTAAAACTAGAAATACAAACTGAACTACACAGTTTATGGCAACATTCTGAAAATTATCCAAGGGGAAGAATATAAGGTTTGAAGAGAAATTATAATCTCACTATGATATTTTTATGGTAGAAACATGTCCTCAACTAAATCACAGGTTCAAAGTACATAATGCAGATACACTGCATTGAAAAGATAAACTAAATTCTTCCTATGTATAAAGAATATGATCTCAGGGGAGAATATAAATAGTGTCGGGCCTGGGGTGACCCAAACAGAAAGTATATTGGTCTAAAGCAGGAGTCGGCAAACTATAGCTCATGGACTGAGTGTGGTCCAAAGCCTATTGCTGTAAATAAAGCTTTATTGGCACACAGCCCCACTCATTCATTTGAGTGGTGTTTATGACTACTGCTTCTATGGTATAACAATATAGGTGAACAGCTGTGATTCCTGGTCTATAGGAGATACACTCAGAAGCCCAATAAAATCCTTTAAGAGAATATCAGTGCAGTATATATACACAAAGGAGTACTGCGCAGCCATAAGAGAGGTTAAATTTGCATCATTTGTAGTGCAAATTGATGGACTCTGACTCTGATATTAAATGAAATAAACAAGACACTAAAGGTAAAATATTGCATGGTTTCTCTACTATGGGAGGCCTACAATATCAATAATTCAAAGGGGAAAACAACTGAGGGATGACAGGAAACAGGGAAGTAAATTTTGTGGAAATGGGGAGGGAAGCTGGAGAAGGGGAGAGAAAGGATGACAGGAGGGAAGCAGGAGGAAGGATCAGGACGTGACAGTGAGTGCTTCAATTCCCTGAGATCAGTATAACCATGTATCACAAATGTACAGTAATAAAAACTTTATTTATTTATTTGTTTGTTTGTTTGTTTTCCTCCTGGGCACCGGGATTTTATTTCACAACAGAATCACTGGGAACCTGGCCTGGGGCACACACACAGCTCTAGACATGGTGGGACACAAGGTGACAAGAACGACAACCACAGCTGGGGGCATGGGCTCTGGGTGGCCCTGATGGCATCTACAGAAGCCATGGTAGGAGGGGCTTTAACTACCTGGGTCTGAGGCCTGGGTTCTGGCCTGCCACGGTCTATTTGCTCAGGGGGTTTCTGAAGTTCCGGTCAGCGAACTTGGCCTTGCTCCCAGCTCCTCCTTGATTCTGAGGATTTGGTTGTTTGTGGCCAGGCACTTGGATTGGCAGGGTGCGCCAGTCTTGATCTGCCCAGTGCTGAGTCCCACCACCAGGTCAGTGATGAAGGTGTCTGCTGTCTCCCCAGACTGATGGGACACCATGACACCCCAGCCTTTGGACCTGGCCAGTTTGCATGCCTGCAGGGGTTTGGTCACAGAGCCGATCTGGTTGACTTTGAGCAGCAGGCAATTGCAGGCCTTCTCATTCACAACCATGGTGATGCGCTTGGGGTTGGTCACTGTGAGACTGTCGCCCACCACCTGAATGCTGGCACTGGCCGTGAACGTCTTCCAGGCATCCCAGTCATCCTGGTCGAAGGAGTCCTTAGTGGACATTACTGGGTAGTCCTTGATGAAGGACTTGTAGTAGTTGCCCAGTTAGTGGGGTGAGATGTACCTACTGGGATCATCGGGGGACTTGAGGTCTAGGTTGCACTTCCCAATCCTGAAAAGCTCAGATGAGGCTACTTCCATGCCAGTGACGACCTTGTCTGAATAGCGGGCCTTCCTGTTGGCAGTCTTCAGCAACTCCAGAGCTTCCTTATTCTCCAGCATGTTGGGTGTGAAGCCACCCTCATCGCCCACGTTGGTGGCGTCCTAGCCATGTTTCTCCTTGATGACGTTTTTCAGGTTGTGGTAGACCTCAGCCCTGATGCGCATAGCCTCTGTAAAGCTGGCCATGCCCACAGGCAAGATCATAAACTCCTGCTTGGCCAGCTTGTTGCTGGTGTGTGAGCCGCTGTTGATCACATTGAAGACAGGGACAGGCAAAATGACCTTGGGGCTGCCTGCCTGGTCAGTGATGTGGCCATACAGGGTCACCCCCTTCTATATGGTGCTGGCCTTGCACACTGAGAGAGATATTCCCAGGATGGCATTCGTCCCAAACTTGGATTTATTTTCAGTCTTGTCCATCTCCATCATCAGCTTGTCAATCTCCTGCTCCACGACATTCAATTTCTTGCTAACGAGGGCAGGTGCAATAGTTTTATTGATGTTCTCAACAGCCTTTGACACACCCTTGCCCAGGTATCAGGTCTTGTCATTGTCATGCAGCGCAAAAGCCTTGTAGATGCCAGTGGAGGCCCCACTGGGCCCAGCAGCTCAGAAGAGACCTTTGGAGGTGTAGAGGTCAACTTTCACAGTGGGGTTCCCATGAGAGTCAAAGACCTCTTGGGTGTGCATCTTGAGAATAGACGTGGTGGATTTCTATCTGCCAGATCTTGTTGCCCAGGAAGGAATAATAGGGTGCTATAGACACCAAGGTGCGCGTTGAAGTGCCGAACCGCTCTGCGAAACCGCCTGCCCCAGTAATAAAAATATTAAAATCTGTGAAAAAGGAACACAGTCCTCTTATTTGACTTGGTAAACTGATGTTTATACACCTGCTTTCCTTATCAATGAGAAGCAGCCAACGGCTTGTATCATGACATCATCAACTCCAGTACGTTATTGTTCTCGGTGACTGTTTCTGCAATACAGCCACTCAATTAATGACCTGAGATCATTTTCTAGAAGTGAAATTGTTGAACGATCAAAGTCTTTTCATTGCAAGCTTCCTGGTACACTGCCCCTTTGCTCTGTTATGCCAGAGCTGTGTGAAACAATCCCATCAGCTTGTTTATCCTGTGGCTGGACTTGGCAGCCTTATAGCTGCGGATTTCTTCACCTGTGCATGCTGTGTGGTTACAGGTCTCAAAATGCCTGTAAACTTGATTAAACTTGTCCTTTCTCTGCCTTCTCATTTCAAATGCAGATTGCTTGTGGGTCCAAGTTACATAATTCCTGGTTTCTCAATAAAGAAATCAGCAGGTGGTATGACTTTTTGTTTTCAGAGTTACCTCCCTGAAAAATTTGGAGCCAGGTGTTTCTCACTGAGTTCAACAGACCCAAGCATTCAGACCTCCAAGGCCTTAAAACCCAGCCCTGGTTAAAAAGAACAAAAAAATGAAAATAAAAAATTTCAAAGAGGAACCAGGACTTTTGACCATTCTCTACTGTTAGGCAATTCAGAAACTTGAAAACTGAGTCCTCCTTCACCGTTTGGTGCTGATAGATAATAATCAATAACCAAGAATTTTAACAGAAGTTTCTAGATACACATTTAATACATTCCTCGTAAGCCAGTAGAGCTGTTTTCACTCTTTTGTAAATGAGGAAACTTAGCAATTCCAGCAACTTCTGTAAGAACACACAGCTATTGAGAGGTAGATTTCAAATACATACTCTTCCCACT
>PVKN010010580.1:0-22492 GCA_004027915.1 Capromys pilorides
CATAATTTTATTAACATTCTCCCCCTTGTTTGGCTTTTTGATCAGTGGCAGTGATGAAATAAACATTGATATACATTATCTAAGCAAGTGTCTAGGAGTTAAACTCAACCATAGCTAAAGGCAACATAAATTACATTTTAAGGTATACTTTTTGCTTTATTTTTACTTTTCATACACTTAGAACTTAGCTTTTTGGTCAGGGAAGAAAGTTCAACCAATGAAAAAATTCTTAAAACAAACAAATATAATGTGATCCATTTATTTTAATCAAACAATCAACATTAAATTGGATTGCATATCTGGATTCAGGCTCTGATTTATACCAATTAAGTGTCTTGGTGTTAAAGAATGTTAATAAAATTATGCTAAAATTTTTCTTAAGTGATTTTAAAGTGGCATTGTATTTATTTTTGCACTTCAATATTTAAATGGTTAGACATTTACCTAAGCAAAAAACTGTAAAAGTAAAAATGTTCACATAGTGCAATGAAAAGAAAGATCTGTACTAATAATGTTTAGACAAGAAATCATGTCTGCACCTTGTACTCTGAACAACTATGATGAAGACATTATGCAATATATTAACTATTGTAAAAAATAATAAAAATAAATTTTAAAAAATGTTCACAGAATAAAATAAAAAATTGCTCCATCTTGGAAGGATTACCACACAGGGTAATCTTTTATTCAACAAATACAAATTGATGTCTTATTTAATTATGCAAAATTATTAGCATCATTGGAAACTTGACAATAAATGTGATTGTGGGACCAGCCAGGCTGCTGAGGGTCTAACCCACCACCCACAACACCAGGCCATGCACTCTATTTTAGCTTGATAAGGTGTATTTATATGCTGAAATGTAAATACTGCTGGATTTTTTAAAGAAGAGGATTGGTGAGTGTCTGGGCTTTGACACCACTGGAGGATTTTTGTAGTTTTATTTTCTTTGTAGATTCTGATGTAAGTAGAAATCACTGTCTGAAAACATCTGTACCTAAACTAGATCTTACCATTTAAAAAAAAAAGAGAACCCTAAATGAAAACAAGAATCTACATCTGAATGTCCTCTTGCCTTTTGACTTCTGGCCAAACTGTGCATGTCACAAGCTGACAAGCAGCTACATGGTTTCTCTTCCTTCCTTACACAGCCAAGCTCCTTGTTTACTTATGATACTAGAGTACTTTCTGACAAAAAATTAATTTGAAATCAAAAAGGCAAGATAATAGCTACTTTCAGCACAAAATGTACCAGAAAGAAACTGCAGTTTAAACACAGATAGCATATAATTAAGAAGGAGAAAAATCAAAGTATCCTTCAATACACACTGCTTTAATTTCTCTCCTGATGGACTTTCAGATTATCTTTAAAAGATCTATTAAAAATCCTCCTCTTGAAAAGATCTATTAAAATCCCAGACACTTGGAGATGCAGCAGAAAGAAAAACAGGGTCATTTTATAAAATTGATTATGTGAGCGCTCTCCATGCAGTGCCTGTGTCAGCAACCAGGAAAAACAACCTCCAGATAAACACTGCAGCTATCTTTCCTTCTGGAGAAAACCCTGGCTCCCTTTGTACATCATGCAGCAAAGGGGCTGGGGGCGGGGGAGCAGTTCAATTTCATCCATAAGCATAAACATCAGGTTGGATTATGAAGAAAGCCAACTCCAAAATAGGCCAGAAAAAAAAAAACTGTAATAAAAAACAGTATATGCTGCCTCCCTGCCTCCCCATCTAAATCTGGAATCCTGACTATCTTATTTTAAACAAGCTAGGGACTACAAACTTCAATCTGTTTGGATAGAAGAGAATTTATATAAATGTTTTGTTCAAGCCCAAAAGGGAAAGAGAGTTTAAATATACAGTGCATGAAAGATGCATGCCCAGCTTCAGAGCGGCTTAGTGCACAGAAGAGAAACACTCTAGCCTTCCGTTAGTCATTCCCTGCCACGGCTAAGCTTCAATAGCTTGAGACTTGCAACGTGATTTGAACGCGCCCAGCAATAAGAGATCAACCAAAATTTCATAACTGCCCTGCCATTTCCCCTACAGATCTTTGGGGTGGGGTAGAGGGACAAGAGACAGAGAAAGAAAAGGTCAAAGAACAAATGGAAGCACAATCTGTATTTTACACTCTTTTCTCTGCACTTGAGAAAGAAAAACGAGGCAGATAAATCTGTATAATACTAAACCAAATCTCCTTAATTCCAGTCAGCTTTTATCATTCAGTCCCTGAGTTGGTGTGTGGAAAAATTCATGCTAATTCCCCCTAGCAACAGCTTCAGCCTATCAGGAGGCTTCCTGCGCCATGCAGCTGCCAGCCAGAGAGAATAACTCTAAGTAGGTCAGGCCTGTATTTCTAAAAATGCTACGGTCTAGTAACCCCACTGTCCCGTCTGTCTGCCCTGCCCCATAATAACCTCAATTGCTTGGTGACACAATGACATACTATCCTGTTAGAGTGCAATCACATCATGCTACATTATTCTGCTGCGAGCGGGGCTGCTGGGTGAAGGACCCTCGGAGGGGCAGCATTAATCAGGCGGCTATTCACGTCTACCAGCACTTCACTCCAGAAATAGGGACGGCATTAATGACCAGCTGTTTGAACTAACACAAACAAAATAATGTCTTCCACCCTGTTGGGTGCACAGAATATGCTATTCTGATCTGGCAGGTTCTGCTTCTTGACTAAATCGAAGATGTAAATTAAAGGGGCTCACACAATGTCAGCTTTGGCAACCTTGGAGGGAGGATATTTAAATTATATTACGTGTGATTCAAAACACTATTGATTTAATGTACACAGCTCTCCCTGCCTACAGTTTCCCCTAATCCACATTGTAAAAGGCAATTGCATACATGGGTAATGCCATACATATGTGTATGGCACCTGGGAAGCCAAATGCATCGAGCTGACTTCTCTTTGGGCAGAGAAACGGAGCAGTCAGGAGTAATTGTGAAACATGGGCACAAACACAAATACAGAATGAGCGCTGTGGAGAGGCACTGAAAACAAATACAAGTAAACATCCTAAACCTCCCGGCCAATCACCTCCTCCCATTGTCTTTCTGGGGAGGCTGTTGGAGCAGCAAACCTCAGAGCACAAGAGACAGGGAGGGCTGTGAGGGAGGGCTGTGAATCGTGGCCTTCAAGCCTCAAGGACCGTGGTATCCTGGCCTCCCCCAGAATTACTAACAGACTGTTATTTGGCACCTATACAATGAAAGCGCCCTCCAGCTTCAAGCTGGGGGGCCACCGATGACACTCAGAACACTGCAAAATCATTTTTGCCTTGTGAAACTGGAATGTTAGATTTCATTGTGCATCTTAAACGTAGCTGTTGACTTCTCTCCATTGGAAGGCACCAGAATAAACAGAAGCGACGTGTGGATGCAGAGTGGAGACAGGCAGTGTGGTTGGGGGCCAGTTGGAGAGATACCTGGTACTGACAGAGCTTGCACCAAATATCTTTAAGGGCTTCGTCCTTTAGGGGGAATGGACAAGCCCCTCCTACCCCACATACACTGCTAACTAAGCCTGCAGTTATGCAGAATTCAGCAGCCCCCATGCATGTAATCCATCCATATCTGAATTATAAACATAGAAAAGTCCTTAATCCACGTGCCCTTGTTTGAACTGCTCGACACCTTAGTTGTGACTATCTTCCTTTGTGGCACCCTCACCGAGTTATTCTGGGAGAGATGGAGTCGCTGACACAACCAGGAACCACTAATTACAAGCTGCTGACGTTGTGCTTGTCTAGGCAGCTTTGAAGTTCTGTTTTTCTCTTATGGGCTTGCTCGGTTTCCTTCTCTGTGGCTCACCCCCTACCCCGTCCCTTACTCACTCTTTACATTTGAAAGCCTTTCTCCACTCACTTCAGGACTATCTGGAGAAAGGAGCCTGAATGATCAGATTCTCCCCCTGGCTTCTCTCCTGCCCTCCCTCCCTCCCTCCCTCCCCTGCCTGCATACCGGTCTACAGTTTGGAAGTACAGTAACAAGATCCTCGCCCAGCCCACCCGCAGGAATGCATCAACAGCTGGCCAAACAAAATCCAACACACAGAACTGCCTTTGTAGAATTGGTAACAAACAGTGAAGGGGCCAGACAGGCGTCCCAGAAGAGCTCCCCATGACAACTGGGAAAACTCCTCTGTCTCAGGTGGGCGGCGCCACTCCACCAAGCTGGGACAGGGCACTGTAATGCCCTGTTCGGAATCTACAAGCCTGAGTGCCTGTCCCCAGCCTCACTGGAGGCTACGCAGACGCCAAGCAGCTCTCCACAACAGCAACATAGATCCAAGCAACCTCCACGCCGACACCGGCCAAGCCCTGCCTTGTAGCACAAGCCCTTTGAAATGTCACACCACACACTCCATGGTCACATGAATGGAAGCCACTTGCACCTGTACCTAACCATCTAGCTGTGATCCAGGAGGACCACCTGTCTTCTTTAGAAGAGGCTTTCTTTCTTTAATTATAGGCTAACCCTGGCATTCTAAAAAATGTAAATATAACACTGTCTTCATCTCCACCAAATAGTCTGCATCTGAAGCCTGTGGTAGCCAGCTGGTCTCAGAGTCATCTGGGATATATTTATTTTGATGAAATTGATCACATTTCTATTTACAGGCTAGGATTTTTTTTTTTTTCCATACTGAATACAGCTGTGTTTACAGAGATTTGTAGAAGAGGAAAAAGAAGAAAACAAAGCCCCTCCATCCGTCCTAGCACCACACAGAGCCCAGAGCTTCAAGGAGTTAAACATGAGGGGGTAGGGGGCTGCAGCTGCTTTGGCCCATCTTTCTGGCTGGTCAGGAGATGGGTGTCGAGCTGGCGCTGCACACACAAGCTGCAGTCACACCCGACCCAGAGCAGTGACAGACTTCCTGTGTAAAATGGTCCGCAACCTCTCCCACCCCATGTCTCTCTACACGCAGACACATGCATTTAAATCCACGCCGCAAATCTGCTGTTTTCTCAGGGGACACAGTACAGTCACCCAGCCCATCAGTTTCCTCTCTGACAGCACCAGGGACATCCAGACTACAATTTACAGTTCCTCCATCCATGTACTGGGTTATAAATTATGCCATCTTCCCTGGAATAAGAACGCAGAGCGGGCAGCAACCACACGGCAGCCAGCATCTCCTCTTTCTCTTCACGCGCTCCTTTTCTCTGCTTTTCTCCAATTGCGCCTTGTCAGGCAGATACACCAGATACCTTGTTTATCCGTCTTCAGCTGCACTCTCAGGTGAAATGCCACCGCACCTCCGCCGGGGTTGTCTTCCCAGATTACTCACTACAAGCAGCCGGAGCTGGGTGCAGGCAGCTGTCCTAGCCCAGCAGAGCGTCGGCGCTGGCATTGGTTATATAGTATTCCTAACTGCCCCTTCCTGGTCCTGCGCGTCCTCTCTAGCCATCCCACCCCGAGTCTTCCGCAGCTTCGCCCTGGCTCCCAAGTCCTCTCCTCCAGAAGCGAGCAGATCCGGCCACAGCTTCAGTAGCAGGTGATCCTTGTACAGCGTGCAGCCTCGCGAGTCCGGTCCAGTGCACCATGGCGAGCCGAGCCCAGGCAGAAGATGCCGCAGGAGCAGCGCAGGTAACCGGCGATGCAGCCCTGCTGCTGCGAGGTAAGACGGTCTGGTTTCAAAAGTATAAAAAAAAAAAAAAAAAAAAAAAAAATTTTGAAAAAAAGAGAGAGAGAGAGAGAGAAAGAAACACAAACAGCGTAGCTCTACGCCTGCGGGGGTGGAGAGAAAAAAAGACAAAAACCATTAAAAAAAAAAAAAAAGCAGCAAGTTAAAATCAAATTTCAAAATAAAACAAAACCAAAAGCAATACAGAGATCAGAGTACTTCGTGCGAC
The DNA here is from genome assembly GCA_004027915.1 of Capromys pilorides. NCBI lineage: Eukaryota > Metazoa > Chordata > Mammalia > Rodentia > Capromyidae > Capromys > Capromys pilorides. Next base: position 5,877 of record PVKN010010580.1, read on the forward strand.
TTTTATTTCTGATGTTTCTCAGTTTATTGGCCTCCCCGCCCCCTCCAAAATCTCTCTTGTCCCTAAACACCACTGTCTGTCCATGAGTGCCGAGTCACAAATGCTGTTGCTCCAAAGTGCCGCAGACCCAGCGTCACATGAGAAACCACATGACGAGCTCGAGTCGGCTGCTGCTGTGGTCAACCATCTCGCCAAGGCGGGGGTGGGGTGGGGTGGGGTGGGGGGAGCAGGAGAGAGGCAGATCTCGAGTGAGACCTGCCTCTCTCGGGCTGCCAGAAAGAAATTTCCTTAAAAGAACAATGAGAAGATCGCATCTCGGAAGAAACGCTCGGCAGTCCACATCGACTGTTACTTATGCACGCTGAGGGAGAGAGCCCACGGATGCTCAGAGCGCTCCAAGGATGCTGTACCGCAGACACTAGCTGGATGGCAGCAATATTATTCCTAGTGTGTATTCGACAAAGCTGATTCCACTTAAGTGGATTCCTGAAAAGCACACACCATGTCTTCATAGCATGATCAGGCTTGGAAAACCAATTCTATTATCTCTCCTTGCAATCTGTATCTGAACTTGCATTTTGAATAATTTATTTTTAGACTAATAAGATGCTTGCCAAGACTGCGCCTTTTCTTCTTAGGAGCAGAGCAGGCAATATTCACCCAAGTAGGAAAAACCTTGTTCCTTTGTAAGAAGAACAGAGAAGATGGTTCACCTTGTTCTTTTTTTTTTTTTTTTTTTAAATTGCAATCACTTATTTAAAGGCATATATACTCATATGTAGTAATGAAATTCCCCTGTGGCAAGCGCTGAAAATGAATGCAATGTTTCTGCATCACTGAATTGATGCATCTCTTGTTTGCAGTCGGGCACTGCACAGTGACAAATAGGAGTGCTATTTTTCTAATGCTGTACATGGCTGCTGCTGGAGCCCTTAAGCCACACGGATATTGCTTCTTCTCTGTAGAGTGAGAACAAACAATTGCTTTCTGGAGCACCTCTCTGCTGAGGCACTGTAGTGCCGGGTATGTTCCACTAGTTACAATAAGGCACATGAGGGGCGGGGGGCGTCCTGCAGATTTCATCAGCCAGGCTGGAATTAAATACGTTGCCTATGTGGGGCATTCTTCTCAAGATGGTAAAAGGGTAAGTTGATTATGCCACTAGTCAGAACGAGAGAATCGTGAAACAGATGGGGAGAAGTTTCTGCAACTTGTCTTATTTGCTTCTGCAGATATCAAAGTTAAGTGACTGTTGCTTTTTCTATAATGTTCTCCTCATACACCCACCATAGAAGATGTCACTGACTCTCCCCATCACCAGAAATCCGGGAGGATCAAGGTGACTTGTTCCCTGCTACTGTGGAGCTCCAGGTCTCATGACTGAACAAATCTTTTCTTCCTTCATAGACAACCTTCTCCAAAGGGGGAGTCTCCAAAGTTATCTGACCACAGCTTGACGGGCTTGCCTCTCCCACTGGCCTCCACCTTCTCCCAAGCGATGTGGGCTTCTTCCTTTACAAATAACCCTTGATTTTAGAACTTCTGCTCTGTTCACTCAGAGTCCACAGTCTGGCAGTCAGTCATACCACTGCAGGCTTCTCTTAGTCTTTTATTTCAGTCTGCCTGGCCCCCTGCCATCGAGCTACTTCAGCTACACTGCCATGTTGATGGTGTCCAGAATGACTGTCCACGTGGTCTGATCAACCCTTTGTCCCACACTGACTAAGGCCTCTTGTTTCTTCCCATTCATATGCTAGATGTCAGGACACTATTATCTGAATGTCCACTGTCTATTCACACAGACCAGTCTCTTCAGTTTTCTGCCTGCATCCTTCATTCAATCAGAACAATACCTTGGACTTATTTTTGTCAGCACCTAGGTGTAACGCTCCATAGGAATAACAGTGATGCTGCTCTTGTATACCACAGAGCATGGGACTGCCTTCCTATTAGCGATAATCATGTATTATCTTCTATGGCCTGATGTCTGAGTTTTATTTCCCACAAAAATAATAAATGTCTAAATTTGCCTGGCAACCATAGATTGGATAAGAAGTGCCTAAAGAGGTCAAAAAGGAAAGAATCACTTTGAACTTAACATGCACAGAATGCCCGGGAGCCCCCAGCCATTTGCAGGGAGCTATGAAAAGTCTGGTGAGTGTAGGACCTGGGTTTACATTACTAACATGAAGAATGACAATAGCTAAAACTAACCTGGTATGGTGGCCTACAACTGTGTTCCCAACACTTGGGAGGTTGAGAGAGAGGGATCGCCACAGTTTTGAGGCTGTCTTGGGGTACACAGTGAGTCTTAGTGAGCCTGCACTACATAGACCCCATCAAAAGAAAAAAAGAAAGAAAGAAAGAAAGAAAGAAAGAAAGAAAGAAAGAAAGAAAGAAAGAAAGAAAGAGAAAGAAAGAAGAGAGACCTTGTCTTAAAAAAAAAAAAAAAAGAAATGGAAAATGACAAAGAGGAGCAAAATAAAACAAACATATGCATAATATATGCCCAAAATCACAAAATAAGTAAATGGCAAGGCACATCTGGCCCCAAATCCATGGCTTTATCCCTCATACTTTGCTGCTGTGGAGGTGAGAAAAATGAGCAGGAATCCAGACAGATAAGCATAGAGACTTCCAGGATAACTGAGGGTGTGGAAGGACCACTGACTGAGGCAGGGCCCTAGTTTTATAGAAGGAGGACAAGATCAAGTAGGGGCACACTCTACCACTAAGTTACTTACCCTCTTCCTTAGCCACAGGATAGCAAGCAAACCCTGGTTGGTCACGTACGGGTAAAAGGGAGAAGTGGCTGCTTGAAATAAGGAGAGCAACATACCACTCCTGAAAAGGCCTGGCTACCACGGAATGGCACCTGAACACTGGTGGGCAGAAGAAAAATTGACCTGGGTTCTGGGGGTTTGAAGACAGAGGAAATGAGATGAGTTGATGAATGTTCTTGGGAATGGACAGAATGTTGGCGTCTTTGAAGGGCTACATGAATACCGAAGGCAATCACTTGAGCTTAGGAGGTGAGTCAGGTCAGTGATCGGTGTCCCCAGCTGCTAGCTCAATGCTTGATGCACTTCTCAAAAAAACAAATGAATAAATGAAAGTATGGAAGGCAGAAATGGGAAAAATAGAATTGATTCTATATATCAGAAAAACCTCAATGAATCCAAGATATTTAAGTGACTTTGGAGGATGGTGACATTATATCCCTAAAGCCAGATGTCATCCCCTCTCTCCAACTTGGGCCAGCATTTCTCTGTTGCCTGATCTCCCTAATGTGACATCTCTTCAAGCTCAGGCTGCTTAGGCTGTAGCCACCCTACTAACTCCCCACCGTCACACCCTGGGAGGACCACAGCAGAACCAGCCCACCCTGGTTTATCTCCTAATTGGCATGCTGCTTTTCTCATACTAAGATAACAATGTTATCATTCTTCTCACTTTTCAAATAGCAGAAGGAGAAACCACCGAAGTTTATCCACCATTGCAAGCGGTTTGGGCTAACCAGGATACTAAAATAAATGAATGTACCTAATTTCGTGGGCAGTTAATGAAGGTTAATGTGACATACTGCCTCTGGCTCTGGAAGTAAAAAGGGCTGTTATTGCCTCATATTATAACTGAAGGGAAAAAAAAGTGTTCATAATCTTTCTCATCAGCGGTAACGAATTGAGCTTTTAATACTTAGATCTATTCTAGTAAAAGGATAGTATATCATTGCTAAGCAGAGTTTAAGAGCAATGTTAGGTATCTGAAGTCTGCTCACACCAGGATTCAAAAATTAATAAAAAAAAAGCCAAATATTGTGGAATGTTTTCATTTACATCACCTTAGATCAATTCTAATAATCTTTAAATATTAAAAAAAGAATTTAGACTTTGCAAGCAATTGACTTTGAGTAAATGTTAAATGTCCAAACAAAGTCGTGGTTGAGTTCAATGACACACAAATGCATTAGGTGGCCTGCTAACCTCAGACTGCTATGCCTTATTGGAAGAGGATCAAAGGACGAAGGCTCAGTTTGGGCCCTAAAATAGCTTACAGTACTCTTTCCTTGGAAAATGCTTGTCTTCCTTTAACAAAGAGGAGCTATTGCACTCTGTAATAGTAAAAAAAAAAAAAAAAAGCATATATTTTTAGTAAAAATGAATGTATTCTCTTGAAAGGAAACTTAACCACCAAAGTCCCTTTGAAGTCCTACCACAAAAGGCAAAACTGAGATGATATGAAGATTCAATGAATAGGATTCTTAAGTCCTTTAAGTGAACAAGAATGCTATACTTTATTGTTGTTATCCTGAGAAATAGTAATGGTGGGTTGATACTGTGGAGAAAGGAAGGGCCTATAGAGACTTATTTAGTATGTTGTGAGTGGCCTTACGAATTCATAATGTTTTCCAACTTCCCCTAAAAGGGTCTGAATTAAGATCAGTTCTTCACAAAGCAGACTGACAAAGTGACTAATTGCGGGCCGCTGGCAAAGGACTGACTTCCCCTCGTCCTGTTCCCTGCATTATTACCCTGTCCCATTTTACAGGGGCCAAATGGCAAGTTTAAGGTAGAGCGACTGTGTTTGTTCACCTGTGAGTGGTTTGACATTAGACTTTACAGAGCACTGTCAGGAAGTCGGTTTTTCCATGCTCTTTACAGTAAACAAAGACAGTGTGGCTGGCCTCCAAATGTTACAGAAGGTCAGGGACCAAACTGCCTGAAAGACAAAGCCCGCTTCCAGAAATTGAAACGCAAAATAGATGTGAGCGCCATCAGCATTCCAAAACGTGCTCTTGTTCAATCTCAGTGTTTGCTTCAAACAATACGACACATACCCAGCATAGATGCATAATAGAAATAGAATCAGAAAACCCCAGGTGTTGGAAAGCACCTTAAAGGTCATCTGGTCCAACTGCAAGTCTATATTGTGAATGCTGCCTTTTGAAATACCTCCTCTGTGTAATCACCCAGGCTTGGAAGGACACCTCTAGTGGCTGAAATCGTGGCGTCCTGGGAGACAGGCAAGCCCTTTCACCTTCTGAACTCAGTGGTCTATGCATTTTTTAAAAAATCCTGAGTGAAAAGGCCAGGCTCCTTGATAGGAGGTGCCTCTTGTACGTTGTCTACCAGCTCCCACTTAGAAGTTTGGGGCCAATGTCCAGTGTAGTGTTCTCATCATAACACTTCAGATATTGGAGATATTAGACACCTATCATTGTCCACTGTTTCTCTTCTCAGAAAAAAACCTTGAGGTGTTCCTAGGCATTTCCAAAAGCCTCCATGTCTACTCACCCCCCAATTCCCACTTGAAGAATCCAGTCTAGTTAATCGCTAGCCCTGGAGGTCATGGGTCACACAAAATAGAATGTAAGCTCCCCTGGTAGGGCCACTCACAGGAAACTGGACCCATCATCCCCTCATTTCCACAGCCTATAACACACTGACTACCAACTGCCCAGTCTCAGCCTTCTTGCAGGACACATCCTGCTGAGACTCCTCCGGGGCTCCTCTGGCCTTGGTCTGTACATCCTCTCTCTTAATCACACCACTTACATTTTTAGACAATATCTTTGTGCATTTATTTTATTTCTTTTCAGTCAACCATATGTGATTAGCTTGAATGGTAATAAAAATGCAGTTCTTGGTTGCAAAGTAGAAACCCCAAAAACATACACCCAGAGCCCCACTGCAAGCTAACATGTTTTTCTGTAAATTTTTCATCATAGCTTAAAAATCTACTTTCATGCAACAGCATCAGTTTTAACCCTTGGCTAAGCTTTCTTGTAGACTTTCATGGAAATTAAGAAAGTTTTCCATGAAGCTGTGTCTCAGACTGAGGAAGCAGATGGTACCATTCACAAATCAGAAAGTTCATATGTCCAGAGCTGGGTTTTTTAAAAAATATGCCAATTAAGTAAATTAGGTAAGTCTGACGAGAGCTTCTGGAATCTTTACTCTCTGATAAAATAACAGCTTTGAATAGGTGAACCAATTACTGAGCTCCGTGAGGTAAGGAATAAATGTCATTATGTGATATCATCACTTTCCTATAATTCAAATGTCTTCTTAAAATGTCTTTAATTAACTATACAGAGAGAACCTTTAGGTTGAAAAGATCTAGTTTCTTTCACATTTTTAGCTACAGCCATGACAACAGTGTGGCCTGACATCCATCAACAGCCCTCACAATGGGAATACTGTTCCCATCCCAGGCTGGAAGGGAGGGGACCACAGGGTATGGTCACGACACAGGGCTCCAGCTCATTGGAAGATCTCCCATCCAAGCGGAATTCACTGCACAATGAGATTCCGAGACACATCCAACCCTCCCAACATTAACCTGACAGTATAATAGTTGATCTTTTCACTAAGCATATTATTAGACTATGCAATTTTTCTTGGATCAAAAGAGCTAAAAATAAAAATTGGAAAGGTAGGTTTCAAGTGCTCAAAATCTGGGCCCAGTCCTGGAGCAGGCTTTCTCTCTGCATAGCCCTGCACTGTGCTGGCCTGGTTGCTGCCGTCGGCAAGCAAGGTGTCTCTGAAGGTCTAACACTCTATCTTTATGTGTCAATATTGCTTTCAGTACGTAGGAGGCATGATCAAACATAGTGAACGTTTGAATTTTAAAAATATATTACAATAAAAGACATTGCACATACATGAACTATTAACCTTCACTTCAAACACATATAACATCATTCTTGCCATTTTCTTGTGTGTGTGTGTGTGTGTGTGTGTGTGTGTGTATTTTCCATTTTATGTATTTGGTATAGGGTCTTACTACCCAGCTCACCACCATGCCCAGCACGGGCCACCAGTGCAGTATGCAGGACCAGGGATCAAACCCTGGTCCCTATGCTTGCCAAAGCAGGCGCTTAGTCCACTGAGCTATTTCACTAGCCCTTCTTACCATTGTGACAGTCCTTTCTCCTGAGTGCTTCTCTGTTGCTTCGTCCTAGCTGCCTAAACGTCCTGAACATATTCAAAATGTTTACCTTTCATAGCCCTTTTAATATTGGGGAAGAGCCAGAAGTCCCAAGATAGCACACCCAGTGGAAAAGGCAAATGAGGATACACTGTAATGTTTTCATTTGACATAAATTGCCATAAATATTTTGAATCAATTCAAGACATTGGGCCAGCCACAAATAACACAAGACATTCACGTAAGAGGACTCCCAGGATGGCTTCAGAGAGTGGAAGGAACAGTAAATGTGTTTGAAGGAAGAGGGGATATTTGGAAGGAGATTACAGGCAATCTGTCTCATATATATATATATATATATATATATATATATATATATATGTATATATATATATATATATATATAAATTTTCACCATATTTTGAATCTATATCTTGTAAACTATCTGTATTAGTGAGTTTCCTTTTGCTACAACAAAATATTTGAGGCCAAGTATTTGTGGATTAATTTGGCTCACCATTTTGGTGGCTGGATCCAAAGAATATGGTTGTGGAATTCTGACTGCATTGTGGAAAAATGGAAGGAGTCAGCCACATGTAGAAGGGGTCACATTTGAAACAGGGTCTTCCTTAGTAACAGTCCACTCTCATAGGAATTCATTCCCGGAGACCAGAATTAACACCTTCCAAAGGTGGAGCACAAGGTCCCCGTCACCTTGTACTAGGCTCAACCTCTAGAGGTTTCACCTGCCAGTGTTACCACAGAGGACCAAGCTGTCAGCACAAGAACCCAAAAGGGACACTCTCGATATCCACACCACATCACTGTGTAAACTGCATGCGTCCCTGAAGATCCACAACCCCTACTTTCCCTAATTTCTCTCATCTTTAGAGGTCTCACTGCAGAGTTCCCTCTGTAATAATAGCGTGCTAGTCTCACTCCCATATGTGGATGTCAAAGGCATCCCTCAGCTTGAGTGCAGGGGCCACACAGCACTGCAGGGTGTGTGGCCAAGAAGCCCTGCGTGGTCCACTCATAGGCTGTGATGTGCACACAGACCTCGTGAAACACATGTAGCAAATTAAGCAGCAGACTGATGCAGAAGGGTCTGATGGCATTTGATATGGACAAAGCTGTCAACAACTGCTTTTTGACACCAGTGTAATAGAGATTTTAAAAATCAATTAGTACAAATGATCTCTCTCCTTTCAAGTATAGAGCAGACTTTTAGAGGAAATTTTAAAATAATTAAAATGGCCTTGCTCAGGATGCCACTTGCATATGAAAATATCATTGGCTACTAAAGTGGAAAAGTTCTGCTGAGCAACAGAGGGCCCAAGCAGATACCCAAGACTGTCCCTTGGGTTGTGCGTCTGTGGCAACACGACTCTGTCTGCCTTCCATGGCCTTGTCTGCAGGTGCCCCAAGATCAGGGCAATTGGGTCATGGTATCTACAGGGTTGCAAAGACATGGATTTCAAGAGGAGAGTGCCAGGACCACAGCAACAGGGGACATTCCCTGCTTTCCCCCTTTGCTTCAAAGTATGGCTTGCATAGGTCTCACCACACACAACTAAAGCACTAACTGGGCTACTAAGAAAAACTACGGAACCATGAGAGAGATTTGGTGATTTTTTCCAACAGTGACCTGTTCCTCAGTGATCAAGTTGACTTCTTCACGAGAAAAACTTGGCGAACAGTAAGCACTGGTTTGAGACATTTCCAAAACACGTCCACTCCCTCGCTTGCAGATGTCTTTTGTGTAGAAAAATATACTATGTGTACGTATGCTTTAAGATTATGTCATAAAAACATATATTTATGCATACATGAAATTATACAAATACACAAACCATCACATTGTTTCAAAAGACAAAGAGTTGTTATAACTGAAGGTACATAAATGACAATTTTTTGACACTAAAGAAAATTTTTAAATATTCATATGTGCTGATATATCAACAAAACAAAACTGTAGCACCTCTTAGTATGACTGCACTGAAAGGAAAAACATTTATTTGCATAAATATACTAAAGCAGCCAAAATGATTTTATTACTGTAATTTACTGATGTTGTAACAAGACATATTCATATCATCAGAAAATAGATTATCTGGTATCGTAAATGGTGTGGAAAGAATAATTCTGATGATATTGAGTACTTAATTATTACATGCTAGAAAATGCACTGAGCACACTATGCTTACTTTATTAAACACTATTTTTACTTCCCTGTTGTAGAAGAGGAAACTATAGCAATAGAAAGTTAAGACTTGACCAAGGCCTCAAAGCCAGTAGCTGGGGAGCTGCTGTGGAGTCCTCGCCCTTGAATCCATCGCCTGCTTTGTCTGTCTTCCTTCTCTTCTCCCACCTGATCCTAACACCTCAAAGCAGAGCAAAGGCAGATCCCTCTCTTGCATCTACCTGGGGCAATTCGTATGGTTATCACAGAAATAAATAGCTGCAGGATACAGGGAAGGAAACATTGCATTTCTAAATACCTGCATACCAATACTTATGAGGACTCTTCAAACAATATCCTTTAGAATTTTAGGTTCGATCCCCTGATCCCCGGGCCTGCCATGCAAGACCCACCCCTGGTGTGCACTGAGTCAGCAATTGAGATTGGGCGTGGTGGCATGTGCCTGGAATCCCAGCTCTCGGGAGGCTCTGAACAGTTGGATCACTATGAGTCTGATCTAGTAGTGAGACCCCAAATGTCCTGGAGACCCTTCCCTAAAATACCAATAAATAAAGGAATTTTAAAGAAAATTAAAGCAGGGTGCAGTGGCTGATGAGTGAGACAGTGACTAGAAAACCCAGCCAGTGTAGAAATGGACACATGGGGCTGAGCGGTGATGTCCACTGCAGCAGAGCCAGGGGTGGCCAAAGTCCGGATGAGGTAACACTGACCACAGCATGGATAAATATGGACTGAGTATTCACGACGACACAGAGGTAGGCTTCCAAAAGGAGCTTTTGGAATGTTTTTCTCTCACCATCCTTATAACTACACGTGTGCTATTAATTTTTCATTTTACAGAGGAGGAAACTGAGACTCACAGAGATATTTTTTAAAGTTAACAGTTGAATGAGGCAAGATGCATACATCACTCTGTTTGACTCTAAAGCTTGTGCCCTTAGGATTCTAATTGTGGTACAATATGTCAAGCTCACAGCATCATCTGGATCAAGCCAGGTCTGAGCAGACAAACAGGGTCATACTCCAGGCAACTTGATCATTAGAAATGGCACCCCAGGGCAGCATTGGGAACCCAGGGTCACAGACCCAAGGCTGCTTGCTCTCTGGTTAGGGAGGGGCATTATCCCTGGGCCCATAGCAAAAGAATATTTTCTCTGATTTGGCAGGGCTAGAGCTGCGTGGCTCACCTCATTGTACCAAACAATTAAACACAGTGACTGCAAAGCCTTTTGGGACTTAATTGGAGTATAAATAAGCACAGATTCCTATAGCAAGAGTGTAGATAGTATCAGAATTCAAAAGACCAGGATGTAAAAGGGAAGCCAAAGAAACTGGACCATGCCATTGGATAGAGCCGCATCTAAGATGGATTGTGGGTGACCGAGTCATAGGAAAAATGATGGCACACTCTGAATAATGAAAAACGTCAATGAGCTGGAAAAACCACCTGCTTTATGTAAAGGTCCAAATAACCAGATCATAGTGGACAGCTACTCAAATAATACCTTCCTAATACAGAGAATTATTGAGAATAACTCAATTCGCAGAGACCTTAAAGCAGCCAATATTTGATAGTCCATCGGGGGAAACAGAATGATGGTTTCAGAAAAGAATTACATCCTTAGAAAAATAAAGATTAATCAAGCTAAGTATGTAAAGTCCAGCTGCAGACGCACAGTCTGGAACCCTGCTCTCAAATCCCTGCTTTTTTATGCCAATTTATTTAGTTAATGACTTTTTACTGTTGGTTTGAAATTGGATCTACTTTGTGACTCATAGCTTCTGACTGTAAAGAATTCTAAGAAAGTCATGATCACAGAGGATAGAATACTTTTTTTAAAAAAATTAAATGATGATGTAATTGTTCCGTGTCTGTGGTAGAAAACTCAACTTCATGACAGTTGTATTAAAAACTTCTGTTACTCCAGTCAGCTGGCAGTAATATTTAATCAAACACAAATAATACTAATAAGTAAATTTCAAATAGCATTAAGATTAAAATGAAGCGCTGTCTTACCATTAAAAACATTGAATATGCTTTAAAATTTAGAATTCTATCGGATATCCAGAAAAAAAAACTGTGAAGTTGGTTATAGAGCAGTGGCAGTAAACTTATGGAACTTGGGTTATTATTTTTTTCTTTTAAGACAAAAGATGTTAATATATGAATTGTACTTCTAAACTAAATTATGAATATTGAAGTTTAACTGCAATATTGACACTTTAGCATAAATAAGTGAGCTTCATGTCCTAGTTGGGACCCTCATCTCCAGAAGTTGGCCATCACAGATATAGTTTCTAGCTTCTCCTATTATTTTATGTTTCTCCTAATTAATGAATAAGTCATATCCTGTCTATTAAAATTCCTTTTGTATTAAAACTGCCTTCTTTTTTCTTTTCTTTCCTTTTCTTTGTTTAATCCTATCAAGACCCCACCAAAGCCATCACATTGCGGTTGCCAGGTGCCAGAGTTTCTCAGACGTTCTTTGGTTATGATTATTTTGACCGCTTGAAGAGTACTGTTATCTTACAGAGAGTCCTACCATTTAAGTATGTCTGAAATTTTTCTTAGATTTTGACAGGCAGCTGGAATCACAGGTCTTGAGGATAAGCATAGTGGTAACTCACACCACATGTTAGGACTTGTATCTGAGTATTCTCCAAAGCTTCATGCACTGGGTCGGGGGAGCTTTTGGGCGGTGCTCGGCTCTAGGGTGTGTGAATGTGGATTAAGGTTGCTTGATAACTAAATTAGTCCACTGATGAGCTTAGCATAGCTCTAGGTGTGAATAATGGGAGGGCCTTCCCAGTGTGTAGGGGGTGCCAGCCAGTGAGCAGGTAGAAAGAATAAAGCCGAAGGGAAAGGAAGGCTTGCTGCTGGCTTCTTTTCTGCCCCCTAGCTGCCTGCCATGGACTGTTTCTCCTCTGCTCTGCTGCCTGCCTTAGAGCTAACTCACTGTGGACTGAACTGTCTATACACTGGGACCTGAAACAGGCCCTTCCTGCTTTAACTTATCGAGGTCAGGAATTTTTTCCCCAGCAATAAGAAAGCAACTAAGAAACCACCCATGTTAAAGGAGCCTATCATCCTCGAGCCTCACACAGCTAGGGTGAACCTTGACACACCAGCTAAGGTTCCGTTTGTCACATTCTACCACCTCAAGAGGCACCACCGCTCACTCTCTTTCTCACTCTCGAATCTTATAAAACAACTCATGCAAAACCTACATTGAGAGGGTAGAGATTTATAATCCTCCTGTTCGTGGGCAATGAGTCTACATGAATTATTTGGAACTCTTCTATTCAAGACAATTGTCTTTTCTTCATTTGCTTAATCATGTTTATATCAGTATGGACTCATACATATTTATTGTACACTTTGGGTCTGTACTTCCATATCACTCTGAAGTCATTGTTAATGGGGGATCTATTCAGATGCATAGCAGATAGTTTTCAACTCTTGGCCAAGCAGAGTGTTTATGGGCATAGAGTGTTATGGGTATGCTTGGTGTCACATGGACCTAGAAGGGGAAGAAGCTGAGGATCTGCAGGACACCTGGGCATCGATACCCTCAATCCACCAAACTTTCTTCCTCTATTTCTAATATGCCTAGGGTAAAATTATACGTATATAATAGTTAAGCATGATTTAGTTATTGCAAATGTTATGGTAAATGTTGAGTCAACAGCTCACTCTTTTATAATTTTCTGATAATACAAATAGGAATTACATAGATCCATGTACTGACTACATGTATTTCAAATGTAATTGTGAAAAACATTTGCCTTTTAAAATTACCTAGAAATATAAGAACATGATTTGGAAGTTAGAGGAATATATTTTTGGTGCTTGCTAAATGTCATTCAGGAGTACAAAATAATTTTAGCTATAAGATGTCTAATAAGATTTGTAATTAATTAGAAATGCATGAAAGAAACAGGGATGGGTGAAAGATATAAAATATAGTATATTACAAAAGGCAATAATGACAATAGAAAGTAGGCATTACTCCCTTATTCATTCATACAGAGCACCTCCTATTTGTCAGCCACCATGCTAAAGTTCAGAACATCACACTGAGCAGAAACAGTTGCAAGCACTGTTCTCATGTCATCTACAGAAAAAGAGACATTCATCAAGAAAATGGCACTGTCGAAGCATGTGGCGATGAGTCAGTGCAGCGGCGCGGTTGCCCAGACCCGCACATTCCAAGGTCATAGCACTGGCCTGGAGCCCCCAAGATGATTTCTGAGCTCTGAGCTGTGGATCTCAGAGTGGCTTTTATGCCCAATGCCTTGCATCTCCTCAGAGCATTCACACCAATCACATAATTTACGTGGATGACTGCTTCCATGGGTGTGAGGCATGTGGGCCATGGGGGCCAGTTTCATGTCTCGGTAGCCAGTGACTTGGGGAGCCAAGGCATTCCATCACTACCTGCCTGGCCTCCAAATATCACCATGAACCTGAAACTCAAGTGATTCAATGGGAGAACTCAGTACTGGCCCAGCAACTCCCGAGGCCAGGACCCCTAGAAGCCTAGGCTTGGCTCCCAATTCCAACCTACTCACATGATCTTTTCCCTCCTTGAATCTGTGTCCTTCCCCCAGTGATAAGGAAGCAGGGTATACAACACACAGAAAAGAAAGGGACAGGCATTGAGACCTCAGACCCATGCCTTCATGACCCACTCACACACACACAGATACACCCACAGCCAATCAAAATGACACTCCACTCTAACTGCCACAAGAGTTTTGTTTTTGTTTTTGTCTTGTGTGTGTGCGGTTTATTTTCATCGTTTGTGATGTTAGCCAACTACACTACCAATGAGTTACTCCCCAAGCCCTGTAAGGAAGTTTAAAATCCAGTGGAAAGAAGCCTTTGAGAAGTTGTTAAAAACTATCAGAGAAAAGGGTACCCATGTACAGTCGGAATGGGTTGGATGGAGAAGCAAATATGTGGGGGAGAGGTGGAGATAGCTCAGCGGCATAAGGGCCACTTGAGCACAAGGTCCTGAATTTCGACCCCAGTACTGCAGAAAAAGAAAGAAAGAAAGAAAGAAAGAAAGAAAGAAAGAAAGAAAGAAAGAAAGAAGGAAGGAAGGAAGGAAGGAAGGAAGGAAGGAAGGAAGGAAGGAAGGAAGGAAAGAAAAAATATTCATGTGTGTCACTGAAAGCCAGAAGTGAAGCGATGTTGTTCCTACTAGCAGACGCGCTGTCTCTCCCTCCAGTGCCACTCACCCCACTGCTGTGGTGGCTTCCTTATGCTTTCATACTCCTGCTTCCTTTCACAGCTCCAACTGCCACAGACAAGGTCCCTACTCATTGGTGAGCCTGACCTGAAAATGCAAATAGCAATGAAAAACCAACCAATGGCTTCCAGCAGGCCTAAGGATTATTTTCAGAATGACAGGAAGGCTTTTGTGTAGTGAGGAGATCTTAGATGAGTTGGTTGTCTTAATTACATATGTAGGTGCTCAGAAGATCTTAAGAAGTCTCTTACCTGTGAAACAGCCTTGTTACCAGAGAGTCAAAGAGTGCCATTTTTGAGGCAGAAGTTCTTCTTTCTATTTTTCTTTTTGGTGGGAAGGGGGGAATCAGGGATCAAACTCAGGACCTTGTGCTTGCCAGGTTGGGCCTTATGCCCCTGAGCTATCTCCCCAGCACAAGACAGAGGTTCTTGAAACCCTCGAACTTAGGAGCTGGGCATGGTGGCACATACCTGTAATCTCTGCACTCAGGAAACTGAGGCAAGAGGATCACTGAGAGTTTATGACCAGCCTGGGTTACTCAGTGAGCTGAGGGCCAGCCTGAACTGCATAGTGAGATGCTGCCTCAGAGGGACAAGAAAAGCAACTCAGTTAAAAATCTCTCTCTAAAGCTGAGTTGCTTGAGTAATAATCATTTTATTAACATAATTTCCCTCATCTATAAAATGTAGATACTTCAAAATGTAGTGGTACCAATAAGGGCGAAGATTTTTGAGAACAGTACAAATAAGTTTTTAGCACATACTTGGCATCCAATAGATGCTCCATTTATCAACAGTTTTGTTGATAATGATCAAGTCTTCTATTTAAGGCTTCTGTTCCACCAGACTATCACTACATAAGTACCAACATTTGTGCTTGGGGTTTTCCTTTCTATACTTTCTGGTTCTGGTTTTATTTACACAGCGCTTTCTAAAACAGGAGTTAAAACACTGATTATGTTTCTGATTAGCAAATTATAACTACTTTCCAGTCCTGCTGCTCAGATTTTTCCAAGAGACCACCTTGATTGGTATCTAGGGGCTTTGTAATCTCGAGTCAGATATTTATAGAAAAAAATGTTGGTTAACTGGTAGAAATAAAAGAAATATTCCTTTTGTGTAGATTTATTCATTTAACTCTTAATATACCATCTTATATCCAAGCTCTTATGGTATACATAGCCATTACATCCATAAATTAGCAACATTAAATGTCTTCAAATAATTAACATAGCACAAGGAGTTAGCACATTTAGACTGGTTTATAAGAATAAGACCCAAAAGAAAATACTCTTACAAAGACAGAGCTGAGAGCAACAGGCCTCAGTCTGCTTGCTTGTGAGGGCCCATTCTGTAATGCACCAAACAGGCATCAAGGGGTCATCTGTTCCCTGGCTGGAAGCATTAGAAAGACAAAGAAGAAAGGTAGTAAAATTTTTTAGGAGAGCTATGAGAAGAAACCCAAACATACCAAATGTTATAGTCAAAACTCAGAGTGAAACAGAACAACCATTTGAATGCAGAAGAAAGGTCCAATTTTTGAGTAGCAGAGAGGCCTTGATATGCCTAACTTAGACTGAAGCAGTGTTAACAAGGAGTCAGCCTATGCATTCATGCCCTACAGCCTCTTAAGTGAGCCAATCAGTCATTACAGTGAAAGGTTTAATGATCATAAAATACACTTTCCATTATGGCGTAAGACGGCCAACGATCTCAACCACACAGGTATTTCATGGTCATGGTCAGATGTCTTGAGCCATCCCCACATCTCACACATTTCAGGAAATCATGATTCAGGCTTTTGAAATTCCTTCCAGGAAAGAGAAAAGTCTATCTTTCTAGTTTTCGCATTTAGAAAAGTAAGCTTTTACAAAAGAACATATCCATGGAGCAGTTCAATGTAAGATAAGTCAAACAGTCTCAAAGTAAATCACCCACACACATGACAGTTGTGTGACAAAGGACAGCAGCACAATTGTGATTTGCACACCTTGTAGCAGGATTCCTCTTAGGGTGAAAGGAGGTTTAAGAAAAACTTCGCACTTGCCAGGCAAGCACTTACTCCACTCAGCGATCTGCCCAGCCCAATATTTTGTTTACTAAAATTTAACTTATTTATTTTAACTGATATATATTTGTGAAATATCATGTATTGTTTTGAAAAGTGCATATATTATGAAATATGTGAAACAGGATAAACATATCTATTTGAAAATTATTTCTTTAGAG
>PVKN010010581.1:0-23530 GCA_004027915.1 Capromys pilorides
TCTACCAACTCTACACGATCAGCCGGTGCACCCTCGGAAATTCACAGATGCCCTGTTTTCAAGATACAATATTTAGAAGACTGCTGATTTTTCACCAAGAGTTTTTTGCTTGAAGGCTTCTAACAAATTCTATGTAACTGCACAGCCTAGAAACAAACAGATATCCCCGCACCCAGATTATGAAATCCTGGTACTTGCGTCCCATGGAAAATACCTAGGAGAAGAAAGAAGATTCTGATACACAAAACTGTGTGAATGCACCACAGGTGGAGGCCCTAGAGTGGAGCAGACAAGGCAACCCCAAAAGCTGTGCAGAATGTGACCCCAATCTTTTGGAAAGAGCAAAATCTATAGAACTAGAAAATAGACTGGTGGCATCAAGAGATCTGGGGCGTAACGAGGGAATGGCTAGAAAGGATGTGGGAAACCTGGAGGAGAAAAAATTCAGTGACCGGGTGTCTTATGAACTTGAAAAGCTACATGCTAACATGCGTGTCTTTGACTGTATGACACACGGGATGGGCGGACATCATACAGCTGTTCTGTGCCATGCCCAGTGGAAGCATATGTAGGAAGTTAAGATTGTGCTAGGAAAATTTTTTCCAATTCTAGCTCTTGTCTCTTCAACCAATAATGTATTTTTAAAAACCACTTATTTAGAGGGGCTGGGGGGTGTAGCTCAGTGGGTACAGTGCATAGACAAACACATACATGCATTGGGTCAGCAAGATGGCTCAGCGGTCTAACGCACCTGCTTAGGCAAACTTAGGCAACTGCAGGGACTGCGGTTCGATCCCCAGCACCACATGCTGCGCCAGCCCCACCCCCAGGGAAGGCTGAGCCGGCCATAACATACATAAATAAAGTTAAAAAAAACACACACATACATCTACACCAGTTATTTAGAAACAGTGAGTCCACAACTTCTCCTAGCTGCCAATTATATTTTATTTTGAGATCCTCAATAAATATTTCTTGTGGACACTTTTCTATTTTTTATTTTGTTTTATTTTTTTCAAGTTCATATTTCATTTTGTGGCCACTTTTTTTTAGAAGCAGGCATGTGACCGAGTGTGGCAGTAACTCAGAGCTCAGTTATTGCAACTACTGTTTGGACTCTGCTGTCACCACCGGCGGGCCTGTGGCTGCCTCCAGTACATTCTGGCTGATCCTCTATTGCCCAGCTCTGAACCTGCCAGCTGGCCCAGCACACGCATGCCCAGGGCACCCACAGATGGCTCCGGGATCCTCCACCCCACTGCCCCTGCCAGGCTGCAGCCCAGCTCCTCCCTGCCCCCACCCTTCTAGGGGAGGCTGACGTGCAGGCCTAGGCGGCAGCTGGCGTGCCCAAGACAGCTGGGATTCTGGGTCACACCAGAGGCCACCGAACCAAGGTGGCAGAAGCTGGACGCGGATGCAGCGCTAGGAAGGGCAGGTGGGCAGCCAGAACCTTCCCAGAGCTGGTGGGGGCAGCAAGGAGCGAGCGCGAGGGAGGGTGTGCTGGGCTCCCATTCGACCCGAGGGTCCATCCAGCTCTGCTCACAGCGGGCCCCAGAGCGGCTCTCAGTGCTCTCAGTGGCGGCTGGGAGCTGCCCACTGCCTGCAGTAGCTCCCTCCTCTTGTGGTCTCTGCCCACGCGGCGGCCAGTCATGCACCTCTGGCTCCCTTTGGGCTTGGCTCTTTGCTTCCATTTCTGCTGCCTGTGTGCGGCCCATTCGGAATGGAGCTCCTGCCCTGAGGGCCTCTCCCCAGGGCACCAAGGAAGGGAAGAAACCGAGGCAAACAAAACTCATTTCTACACATTTTCTTATTTTGCCTGTTTTAAAGCCCACCAGCAAAGCACGTGACATAAATATTTCCCTGTCCCATGTGAACCCCCCCTTCCCCGTTCACCACCTGTTCGTGAGCCCAGAGCTCTTGCCCTGCCCTCAACGCCCTCACTCAGTCTCCCCACACCTCCTTCACCCTCCAGCAGCTGCTTTCCTAACGGGCTGCGGATGGACATTCAAGCTTTCACGGACCGGAAATGGGGAAAGGCCACCTAGGCAGGAGCTGGGGGGAGTGGAGGTGCTGGGAGGGAGGCCTCAGCCGTCTCCTGTGCATTAACCTCCCGCTTCCCCTCCCCAGGCCCTTGCTCCCTAAGGACTCTCAGAGATCCTGCCCACTCGTGCTGGGCCTCAAAATTCTGCAGTTTTGCTGGTGCTTATGACGCTGTGGCCATGGGTTTTTGGCACCCTAGCCATCATCTAGTTCCCTACTGAGTGTGACCAGGTTTTTGTCTGTCTGTTTTCAGAGGAGGAGGAGGTCACCTTTTCTGACAGAGTCCTGGAGAAATGGGCCCAAGCGTGTGCATCTAGCCAGGCAACTAAATTAGCCACTGGCTGCTTTGTCTCTCTTTTGAGATCCATGGTGTAGGTATGGACGTGTGTGCCATGTGCGCGCGTGCGTGCGTGCGTGCGTGTTTGGAGGGGGTTTATGAACTGGCTGCCCAGGGACTGCTCTCCCTCCTCTCTGACTTCCATCTCAATCTTGTCCTGCAGGGGAGGGAAGCCCAGCAAGGACTACGCCCACCCCCCTCTTACTGCGTGGACCACCTGATTTATCCTTTCCCAAAGTCTTCTCACCAGAGAGAACCCGTTTCACAGTGGGGCTGGAGTAAGTGGGTGCAAGGCGCGCAGCATCCTTTCGGGCCCATGGAAAATGTGTGGTACGTGGGAGGGGGTCACTCATGCCCTCTGTAGCCCCCAGAGCATACTCTGGTACACAGCGCACATTCCCTGGCCCTGCCCACATCAGCCGTGATGTGGTGCCAAGAAGAGGGCCGTGAGTGCCACGTCATGCCATAGGGGCTCTCTGACCAGCGTGGGAGGTGGGTGCCGAGGGCGCAGCAGACACTGGTGGTTGGGCTTTGACTCATGGAGCCATTACTCCACCAGCTTCCATTCTTAGCACGTTGTAGGAAGCCGATCATTCCACTCCCCATAGCAACTCACACCCCCTATCACAGAGGAGTAAACTGAGGCACCTGCACACACCCACAGCCAAGGAGGCTGGGACCTGGGGGCTGCAGTTGGAGCCCCTATCTGTCCTCTTCTTCCAACCATGCAGTGCTCCTTCTCTGGGGCCGGTGAGAGGGGTCACTGGAGTTCCCAGGTGAGACAGGCCACATCCACCTGTGTCTGGGGCGCAGAAGTGAAATAGGTGGAAACTACGGGTCCCAGGCAGACGAGTGGTGGGAAGGAAGGCAGGGTCGCACCAGGTCAGTGGTGGCCGGGCTGCTGAGGTGGATAGGACTGGGGACGGAGCAGTAGGCAGCAGCTGCAGTGCCCGGGTTAGGAGGCAGCAGGCCCATGCAGTACTTGGCTTGCATGGCAGCACCAAGAGGGGCGGCCACTCGGGAGCAGGCAGAGGGTGCCCTGTGCAACAGGACCCTGGAGAACAGGTCTTACTCGGGAATTCAGCCTGGGGGGGGGGGCGCTGGGTGGAGGGACAAGCAGGTCCTGCCAGGGCCACCGTGCAGCAAGCCCTACACAGAGCCGGAGTGAAGTCTGGTGCCACAGCCCTGGCAGGCTAGTATGCTAACATGACACAGCTTTCATTTAGACTCAACAATTTATTTCTCCCCAAATGACTCATTCTCTGGTAATTACAGATAATAAAGCTCCGGTAGTAAAGCTACCTGTGCTTCTATAGCTGAGGCTCTTCCTGTATGAGGGACGCCTGCCATGATCTTCCGCTTCCCTGACCCTTCATCAGAGCCACCCTCTTCCTGGCATGATCTAGTTTGCTCCCATTTGAAAGATGAGAAGACTGAGGCCTGGAAGGATGCTAAACTGATTCCACAGCCCTGGAACCCAAGTACAGCTCAGAACCATTATTCAGCACCCAGGGGCTCTGCACCAGGATCTCTGTGGCTGTGATCCAGAACATGGAGCAGTTCTGGAGCAGCTGGTCCAGCCAGGTTAGAAAGTACCCTTCTGCCACCCCTCAGGCTGAGGGTTGCTCGGCATTTATTGGCCAACACTTTCGCCATCCTCACTGCCTGGTGTGGCAATTCCTGGCTGCAGTGCATGGTGGGTGGGGTGGGTGCCAGCCCCTCGCGGCCCCTGCGGAGGTGATTTATTATTCCTGAAGCTCAGGCTTGGGTGAGGTGGTGCAGGACGGCTCAGGGTCAGCCCTGGGTCCTTGCTGAGAAGCTGCTGCCAGGTTAGAGCCAAGCTCCAAGCACTCTGGGAAGGCATGGTGTCTGGGCCTGTCCACACCTGTCCAGGGCCATCCTGGGAGAGAGCAATGAGCCTCGGTTCAGCTTGGCTCAGCCCTGGTTTCCATTTCGGAGGTGGGGCTGGGCTCTGGGAGAAGCCTGCTTACATCTCACTGCTCAAGAGCTCTCTGTGGAACTGGGGAAACACCCACTATCTTTCACAGGCTTGTTAGTGGGTACTCAGGTCTGGACACTCTCACAGGGGGACCCATCAGAAAGACTCCCACCTTGAGAATCCTGACTCCAGTGAGGGTCCTTCCAGATTGGCTGTGTGTCCTTAGGCAAGTTGCTCAACCTCTCTGAGCTCACATTCCCTCCTGTAAAGTCTGTCTGTTGTCAACTAGGTCATTTCATAGTCGTCCCTTCTCTCTGCAGATGGGATAGAAAGATCTGGCTTCACCCGGTCTGGACATTTCCTGGTGAAGGCAGCGTACAATTCTTATATGCATTGCTCTGTCCCACCCAAAGTACAGAATGCACATAGCATGTGGAATTAGTAAAAATAAGACCATCCTTGTTTGCTCTGTGCTTGGCGCCAGCCTAGTTCCTGTGAGTTATCTCACTTCAGCTTCCCACTGCTCAGGGAAGGTGTGATTATGCCCATTTGAAAGAGGCCCAGAGCGGGTCAGCAGCGAGTCCAAGGTCAGGCAGCCCCGTGCAGCCCAGTGTGGCGTGGCCAGGGCAGGAAGGCAGGTGAGAACCTCCTGTGTTTGTGGTCAAAGGTGTTTCCTGGTAAATACAGAGCCGGTCTGGGGGAGAGGAGCAAGGTGCATTCCAGGTGGCAGGAGGGAGACGGTTCCCAACCTTCTGCTCCCCTTCCACGCTGGAGTTCCCACCCACACTGTTCGCAGCTGCTGTGGTCAACTTCCAATTGCCCCTTGAATAGTGGTTCTTAGCTGGGGGTGATTTTTGCTTCTCAGGGGACACTGACTGGAGAGGCATCTGGTGGTCACAATTGAGCTGTGCTACTGACATCTAGTGGTAGAAGCCACAAATGCTAAGCACCAACAGGGTGCAAAGATCCCCGCCCCAAGGATGAGCTCCCCGCCTGAAGTGGGGAGGGCAGGGCTGAGGCTGGGAAACCCAGTCTAGGAAAAGGAGAGGCTGCGTGGAGCATTGGGCTAGCATCCTGTCAGATTTCCCTTTCTCTGAAGCAGACATTTTCCCATTTTCTAGATGAGGAGACTGAGGCTGAGTGGGGCGGCTCTTCCTTTAGAGCTGGGAACCCTGGGAAACCCAGGGTTCTGTGTTGTTGGCTCCTCCTCCCTGTCCCTGAGGACTTAGGGACTGGTTTGTCATCAAAGGGCAGTGGAAAGAGGAGAGGAGTCAGCTCAGTCAGGACCCCGTCCTGGACCCCAGCTGTACTATAAGCATCCCTAAGGAAGGCGTGGTCTTCTCTGGAAGGAGGAGAAAAGCTAAGCCCTTTCCTAACACTTCTGTAAAAGCTGCTGTTGCTGAAATGGCATCCAGGAAGCTGGAGAAAGAGGGCTGTTAGGGCCCGGGCCCTAAGGAGGCGGGGCCAGAAACGCATGCACCTGTGCCTACCTCTGCACAGAGGACATACACAGAAGCTGCGCAGGGCCTGAGCAGGAACGATGGTGCCTGCAGGTCCCGCCCTGCTTGTAAAGGTGAGCTCCCAGATTTGGGGCCAGATCCCCTGCAGGCTGGCTAGACTCAGTCCCTCCTTGGACATCCTGGCAGGGTGGGAGAGCCTAGGGAAGGTTTCTGGTCCATGTCTCTCTTCAAAGAGAACATACAGTCAACTTGTGTGGAGGCAGCCAAGTCACAGCAGAATTCATCTCACAGTCAGAGAGAAACCTGGAGGGTCAGGGGTTGAGCAGAAGACGGCTTGCTAGGGAGCATTCCAGTCATGGTATGGGGGACTCTGGACCCCCGCTTTGCTAGGGAGGCAGGGACAGGATCCCCAAGATCCATGGATTCCCTGAGCAACCTCTGCTGGGTGTGCAGGAGCCCTCCCTCCTTGGGAAAATCAGGCCGCCTCAGAGCTACAAGGATTTCACACTTGGCTTTTATTTCCTCAATAGCAAAATGGAAGCAAGGCAGGGCCCCAGCTTAGCACCATTAGGAACAGCTCTGTGTCCTGATGTCCCTTCCTGCACCTGTGCCACCTTTTTCCTGCCTCCTCTGGGGCCCACGAGTCACCAGTTCCTCAGGTGTCACCCCAAATGCAGCCTGAATTGGATGACAGTAAATACTCTTTCACACAAAGCAGAGTCAGGGCTACCACGCTGTGCGCTGCTGGTGACCTGGTGTCACCTGAGCTGGCCAGCGTCCCCTCCAGCCTCAGTGAGTCTTCCCCCGACCCTCAGAGATGATGTGCTCAGGCTGGGCACGCATGTACCACTCCACCCAGGAGCCATCATAGACAGGCACATCAGGCTTGCCGCACAGGTATGCGCCCAGCACCACGTGGCAGGCTGTGACGCCAGAGCCACAGGTGGCCACCAGTGGGCGGGACAGGTCCACCTTCTTCTCCTGGAATAGGCGTTGGATCTCTTCGGGGCTCTTCTCCAGGCCTTCCTCTGTCAGGAATTCCGTGAAGGGGATGTTTGCTGTGCCAGGGATGTGGCCGGGCTCGATGCCTGCAGAAGAAAGGCCATGTGAAGGACACCCCTGTGTTTGGGGCACTGCAGTGCCCAGAGCTCCCACACCAGCAAAGCCCCTGCCCACAGTGCATTTCATCCTCACGGCCATAAAAGTGGGGTTCCAGGGAGGGCCGGCCCCATGTCACTGCCTGTGACGCTGAGGGCAGGGCCTACCTGAGACTGGCAAATCTGACAAACCCCAGGCTGGAGTTGGAGCTAAAAATGAAGATGTTGCCAGAGTCCCACAGGGACCCAGGCTTTCTGGCTATGTGCCCCTAGAACAGAGAATACGTGTGACCCTTGTCCAGTTAGGATTTGTGGCAACCGTAGAAAAGGTGTATGGATCTGGCAGGGCTGACAGCAATAACAGTAACTCCGAGAGTCCTGCAAACGCCGCTGTCAAGAAATGCTTACAACCCCGAACAAAGCCCTCAGAGAAACCTTGGCAAGAAAGAGGCAGAGGAGCGAAGCCGGGGCTCCTGGAGGGGCCTGTGTGGCTGACCACCGGCCACGTAGCCTCATCTCCAGGTGAGGTGGAGCCTGCCAGGTCCTGGGCCCAGGCCCAGAGCACCCCAGGCACAGGAAATCTGATGGGCAGGGACTGCACAGTGCTCAGAGGGGAGAAAGGGCATCATGGTAAAGGGCCAGACAGCGGGAGGCAGAGGACCAGGGATGCCTTGAGGCTGCAGTGAGACTTCAGGGTCTGGTCTGATCCACATGGGAAATCAAATCTCCTTTTTCTTTTTCCTTCCTTCCTTCCTTCATCCCCCTGGAGATCGACTCCAGGGCTACTCTATTACTGAACTCCATCCTCAGCCCTTTTAATTTTTATTCTGTGCTCAGGCAGGTCTTGCTACATTGCTCAGGCTGGGTTTGAACTTGTGGTCTTCCTGCCTTAGCCTCCTTGGGTGCCGGGATGGTAGGTGTGCACCACCACTCCTGGCTCAGATGTCAAGCGTAAAACACTGGATTGCAGTAGGGAGAAAGGGACCTGGGCAGGGACAGAGGACCATTAATTAGGGAGATCACCAGTCCCAGTGCACTTTGTGCTCATCCCTGCCCCCACCGTCAGGTGCTACTCATGGCTGCATTGTCACAGGAGTGCTGGGACTTGAAGTGAAATAAAACCTCACCATTGGTGACTTGAACTTGAGCCACTTCGACACTGGAGCAGGGCTCTAGAGCACCTCCTGCCTCAGTGTCCCTGCACAGTGGGACGGCTGCCCCGAGGGAGCTGCTAATCTACACTGGTCTCTGTCTTCAGATAGACAGGAGTGGGCTCTCTCCAGACTGGGCTTGGTCCACATATCACAGAGCCCGGGACACTGCAGGGGTGAAGGGCGAGCCCTCAGCTAGGGTGGTAGCTGTGAAGTGAGGGCTTCCGGGCACCCCCACCAGAGGGTCCCCACCTTGCTAGACCCAGGTGGAAAATGACAACTGCACCTGGCCAGGCCTCAGGGTGTGGAGCAGGCACAGAATGACAGGAGTCCTGAGCACCTGTGACTCGGGCTTACGCCTGACAGCCTGTCCATCCTGACAGCAGGCCTGAGGGGAGACCAGCTCCCTTCAGGGATGCACCGGCAGGATAGCAGGGCCTGTGGTTAAGTGTTTCCTAAAGGGGCCACACCAGAGCCACACTGTTCATGCTATCACTTCCCATCTTGGGAACTTACCAGTGTGCAAAGAGCCCAGTGCATTCCATACTTTCTCGCTCTCTGCCCCTCCCCTGTCCTTGCTGCCCTGTTACTGCTCTCTTTGTAAACACACAGAGCCCTGGGTCAGAGGTCAGGTGACCTTCCAGGGGGTACACAGCGGGCACAACCTGACGCCAGATGCTAACCCCAGGTCTGGTGCCAGGCTGCCTGATGTTGCTCCACCCTGTGGGCTGAGCTGGAGACCCGACTGTGAAGGTGGACTGCCCTTGCCCTGCGACCACCTACACATCTATCCCTACTCATGACAGGGTGCCCCCAAGAACTCTATAGTCCCCGCCTGGGGACCTTGCAGGCTGGGTAGACACAGTAGGAGGATGCTGGTTGCTTTCTGTGGTTAGTGGACACCCTCAAATCCCCCCTGCGCCATTTCTTGAGCTCTTGGACAAGTCAGGCATCTACCTAAGTCCAGACCCCCACCTGCATTATTTCTCTTCTTTTCCTTCTCCTTCTCCTTCTCCTTCTCCTTCTCCTTCTCCTTCTCCTTCTTCCCCTTCCCCTTCCCCTTCTCCTTCTTTTCTTTGCAGGACTGGTGTTCGAACTCACGACCTAACTCACGACCTAACTCACGACCTAACTCACTTGCCAGGCAGGCACTTGTGCCACCGAGCTATCTCCCCAGCCCGTATACTACTACTACTAATATCTAGTACAGTGTAAATAGTATGGAAGTAATCTGGTGTGGTGGTGTATAGCCGTGACACCAGCACAGTGAGAGGCTGAGGCAGGATTGCAAGTTGGAGCTCAGCCTAGGCAACCTGGCTCAAAAAAGAGTGGGCATAGGCTATAGCTCCGTGCCGAGACCCAGGCTCCACCCCTACCCTGGGCCACCAAACAACAAATAACAGAGGGGGAAGGGAGAGACTGTTTCTGTTGTACCACTTAGGGAGTGCAAACAAGGAAACCAGTTTGCACATCTTCAATGTAGACAACATTTTTCTCCAAATATTTTTGATCTGAGCCTGCTGAAGACCGCAATCCAGAAGCTACAAGTACAGAGAGCAGGTAGGGAGGCAGGGAGACCTGGCCCCTAAAATCAGCTTTGTAGGGACCCCTCCCACGCTCTGCCAGGCTTTCCTACAGTTTCTTCCTGGGAACCCCAGGGCCCGAGTAGATGGCTCTGGCTGAGTGAGGGCAGAAGCCACTCTGTTTGGGGTCCCCTATGTTCCTTTTCTCCTTGTCACACTTCTGAGATTCCTTCCTGCCTCAGCCTCAGCCTCAGCCTCAGGCTCCTCATTCTCCTCCTCTATCAACTCAGGCTTTGCTGGCTAGACCTGCTGGGACACACTCTTTGGGATTTTCCCAGACTTCGGGCTGTTTCCCATCATTCTGCAGGTTTGCATACATTTGCAGTAGTGGGGGTGGGGGTGGGGGTGGAGGGGCTGCCTGGGTTTTCACACTTAGAAATGGCATCCTGGGTTCCCAGTGCACTTGGGGTGGTCACTGCCCAAAGTCTAGGAGGGAGGGACCGGCAGTATCATTGCCCACTAAGGAATATAATGAGTGAGGCTCAGAACCTCCACCCTGGCCCCCAGAAACCTCCCACTCCTCTCCCAGCCCAGTACCATCTCGGGGCTCGGGGTCGGTGCCACGGAAGCGGCCCGCAGCTCGAGCATCCACCACTTGGAAGCGGCAGGACTCCAGGTTGTCCTTGATGTCCTCGTAGGTCTTGATGAAGGTGGGGTCCAGCCGGGCTCTGAACTCGGTGGGCACAGGGCGGCTCTTGCCAGAGCTGAGCGGAAGATTCAGGTGCAACCAGTGGCGGAGGCCACCATCCAGCAGAGACACAGTGTGGTGGCCAAAGGCGCGGAACATCCACCAGACTCGTGGCGCTGAGTACAGGCCCTGGTCACTGGTGTCATAGACCACCACATGTGTGGTGGCTCCCACGCCCAGGCGGCCCGCATACTCTTCGAAATGCTCTGCGCTGGGCAGCATGTGGTCATAGGGGGATGTGCGGTCGCTGCAGTAGTCGATGTCGAAGAAAGTGGCCCCGGGGATGTGGCGCTCTTCGAACTCGCGTCGCACGTCCCGACCTAGCTTGGCCAGGTACCAGGACGCATCCAGCAGCTGCAGGGGCTGCCCGGCCTGAGGGGCCCGCAGTGCCTCTGCCAGCCACTGAGCTGACACCAGTGCCCGGAAGAGCTGTGTGGGGGGCATGGTGGTGGTGGTGGTGGTGACTCTGGAGCTGCAGGCCTGTGAGACGAGACAGGGAGGATGTCAGGAGGGAAGACAGGCAGAGACTGGCTCCAGGCTGTGAACAGCCAGCACAACACCCCTGGTGTTGTGGGCTGTGCTGGCTGGGGAGGTGGAGGCTTCCAGAGCAAAGTCCAGGAAGGCAGGCACCCCTGGGGTGAGCCAAGGCATACACTCCCCTGCCAGGCCTAGAGGCTACACACATGTATCTATATGGGGTGGCCACCCCAGCCCTTGGGAGGATCCAGGGCTCGTCAGACTCCACCTGGCCCTTTAAGGCAAGCAGGGTCAAAGTCTCAGCCCCTCCCTTAGAGGCAGCCACCAAATCCCTGAGGGAGCTCATTACTCCTCATCAAGCAGTTCCATAGGGTGCTGCCCCGTAGGTGCCACCCTGTGGGAATTGTAGCTGAATTTATTGGCTCGTATGTGGGCTATTTAATCCTCAGCATAGCTTAGACCAATACGGAGCACAGTAGACTAGCGAGTACTTATTGGTCTTGTCACTGAGAGAATTGAGGCTCACAGAAGTGTTTCAAGTGGGCCTGGAGGCACGGAGCTGCAAGCTAGGTGACCTGGTCCAGAAGTGCAAGAGCTCAGCACCATGTCTTTGGCTGGCCCTGGGAATTTGGGGAAGTAGAGTTTGCATATGGACTCGGCTTTCTCTGGGGCCATTTTAGCAGCAGCAACAGTGGCCTAGCTGCTGCTTCACTTCCACCTTCCAGTACAGAGACTTTGTAATCACTGGGACCACTTCAGTCCCCCGTGTTGGGTGGCCGATAGTGCACAAGGCCTTGTGTGCACTGGAGAAAAGAAGCCCTTCTACCAGGGCTCCCAGCAGGGCACGGGGCTTTGCATGCATACCAGGCAGTCCGGCCAGGGAGGTGAAGTGTTGGTTAGAGAACCATGTTGAAGGAGGGCCCTTGTGGGCCAGGTCATATGCTAGGGCCACAGCCCTGGAGAATGGACACCCCTTCTATGGGCCACGCGACTGGCAGCTCTGGGTCTCCCTTGCTCACGAAGCCTGAGCTCGCTCCTTCCCCAGCCCCAGAGTGACCAGAGCCTAATGTGATGCTGTCTGCCCAATGCCACAACTTTCACCACTGGCTTTTAGAAAGCCAGTTGGCCCTGTGCTGCACCTTACCCGGCCCTAAGGATAAGCACAGGCCTCTGCATAGTCACGTAGTTGAGGAAGTAATTTGACATTATGTGTGTGTGTGTGTAGGGTGGGGACAGAACTTCAGTTTGACCTGCAGGGTAAGAAGGCTGTGGGTAAGGGGTGAACTTGCTATGTGTGGGTTGCACCACAGCTAGGTGAGGCTGGGAGAGGCAGCAGGCTCCTTCTTAGAGAACCTACTCATGGATCACAGCAATTCCTGTGTCTCTTGTCATTCTTGGGGATCCTTCCCTTTCCCTCCCAAGCATCCAGTGAGAGTGGAAATATCCCTGATTTGGGGTAACTCCCACCCCGCTGCTGAACTGCTCATGCGATGGTAGGCATGTCAGGGGTCCTGGGAAGTTTGTT
This sequence comes from Capromys pilorides, assembly GCA_004027915.1. NCBI lineage: Eukaryota > Metazoa > Chordata > Mammalia > Rodentia > Capromyidae > Capromys > Capromys pilorides. The sequence goes on from PVKN010010581.1 coordinate 12,298, forward strand.
TCTTAGAATGGTATTTCCAACCTCTACCTCTTAGAGATGTTTAATTAATGAATAGAGAGAGACCACTATAATGCATAACATGTGACTGGTTTTAATAATTTTAAGAATGATGTCATAAAATCCTATTATTTCTCCCATTTTTCTTCGGTTATCCTTGGACTGACAGCAGCAAATCTAGAGTCTGAGAATTTCAGGGCTGGTAGCACTTAAAGATATTGCAGGTCACCCTGCCCCTGCTCTGCTTGGTGGACAGTTGTCACAAAGGCCTGTGGACCCCAGAGGGGTAGAGAGGGCAGGTTCTGCCTGTACCCAAGGTGGCAGAGATGAGGAAAAAGACCCTAGTCCCTGCGTGCACAGTGGGCCACGCTCCCTATCGGGAGGGGTAATGTTCTGCAAGACATAAGAGACAGTCCCAGGCTCATGTGGGGTGGGGGGACAAAACTGCACCAAGTGTGAGCCCACCCTGCATCCAGATGGCCTGTGCTGACCAGGTGGCCTCAGGCACTCAAGGCTGTCCCCCTCCTGGCCCTCCTTCCTCCCTTCCTCTCCTACTGTTGCATTCCCAGCTTAGAGGATCCTCTGGATGAATGCTTATTAATGTTCAGATTTTGCAGCATGTAACAAACAATTGTAACACACAACAAGTACTTCCGGAGGAAATCAAGATTAAAAAAGGCCCCCAGGTCCCCTGGGGAAAAGCACTGGCCTAGAACACAGACCACAGCAATGGTGTCCCACAGGTTTGCAAGCACCAGCGTGCAATTTGGGGAATTTGTCAACTGGTTGGGGAACAGCTATGGTTCATAATTCAATTGCTGGGCCTGGGGAGATAGCACGGTGGTCTAATAGCCTGCCCAACAAGAACAAGTACCACAGTTTGATTCCCAGTACTGCATGCTGTGCTGGCCCCAAAACCAGGCTTGGTGGTGCAGGCCTGTAATCTCATAGCCGGGAAAGCTGAGAACAGGAGGATCACTATGAGTTTGAAGCTGCGTAGCTCAATCCTGTACTAAATAAATAAATAAAAATATTGCAATTGCTGGGCATGGTGTTGCACACCTGTAATCCAAGCCACTCCAGAGGCTGAGGCAGGAGGATAGCCACAAATTCTAGGCCAGCCTGGGCTATTTAGTGAGTTTAAGGCCAACCTGAGCTACATAGCAAGGACCTGTCTCAAAAGGACAAAAAACAAAACAACACCCACACTTATAATTGAACAGGTCAAGTTAACAACAAAAGCGATATTTTAAAGCGGGAGCTTTTCCCGGTGAGCCAGGTAAACACAGGATCTGTACCCACCACGTGGGCCTCAGATCCCTCAGTCCTGCTGGGCACCTACTGCTCCTGAGTTTGTAAAGTTTACTAGTTTAGCTCAGTCGGCAGCGCGTCAGTCTCATTAACACCCTCGGAATGCTCAGCAAGGCTACCCCAGGCGAATGGCCAATATTCGAGCTTCTACTCCAGGGAGCCTTAGGGTCAGCGGGTCTGTCTCTTTCGCCTCTCCAAGTGGCCTCAGAGAGGTCCTCCTCCTCCTGCCTGCCTACCCTCTCTCGAGACGCCAGGTCACTCCACCCCGCCCTGCCTCGCCCCGCCCACTGCTCGCAGCTCACCGGCACCCCCACAGGCAGGTGGTCCCGAGCAGCCGCGGTCCCCCATGGGCGCAGTTAGGGACGCCTTGCACGCCCTTCTCCCCTAGCTTGCTACCCCTTCTCCGCTCGGCCTCGCGCTGTGCCCAGACAGCGCCCCCACTCCGCGCTAGGCCCAGCGAGACGCCCGGCAGTAGTTAGCCCGCTCCTGCGCTCCCGGCTCCCCAGCCCTGCCCTGGTGCCCCCTCCCCGCGCCCGCTGCAGTTTTCTCCGGACGCTACCAACCTGTCCTAGGCCGAAGGGAGGAGACTCGGGCGCAACCCCTTCCTAGCATGACTGCTCGCGCCTTCCACTGGCCTGGCTCGGGGGACGCCCGCGCCGCGCAGCTCAGACCCGCTTTGCCCCCGCGCAGCCCAGGGTCCCCGGATCCCTCCCGGGCTCAGAGCCGTCCCCTCGCGAGCAGCAGCGGCCCGGATGCCGCTCAGTGATGAGGGGGGCAGCTCGGAATTGCGGCGGATGGAGTGCGGTCCCCCGCGCGGGTGGCGGGCGATGGTGCAGGCTGCCGGCAGCTGCAGCTGTCCCTCCTGGAGCCTCAGCTTCTCCCGCCCGCAGGGTGAGCGTCAGGGCCGCGCCTGGGCGGGTGCGTGCAGCCGGCCCACCAGGGCGGGGCCGCCGGCCGGCCCGGCCTCCTACGGCCTAGGGTAGGGTCCTCGGGGCGAGAGCGGGACAGTGGGCAGAGAGCCCACTGCACGCAGTCGAGTACTGGCTGCCCTGAGAAGGAGCAGAGGGGCGGGTGGGGGCGCAGAAACTCCAGCGCAGCCCACCCTTTTCCCTCCAGGGGAGAAGCAGTCAAAGCGCAAGGCCTTTCCTCCCCCATCTTGTGCATTTGACCACCGTTCTTTTCTGGCAGGATCCGAGAGCAAGTATTGTAGCTTCTGGGTGCCTGGCACCTTTCCCGCCACCTGTCCAACCAGAGAGCTGAAATGCTTTGGCACCACCCCCTTCGCGTGGGGGTGGGGCCTGGTCGGAGGGGCGGGCCAGCTTTCTGGAACTTGCAGACCTGCCAGCGCCTAGCCCGGAGCAGCTGAGGTGCTGTAGACACCGCTCGCTGCCTGGGTGAGTGCTTGGGGGAAACATCGCCTCCTTCCAGCCCCCACGGCACGCACAGTCCTTTCGGGCCTCTTTCCTGGTCTCCACCCGCTCCAGGTGACACACAGAGCTGCCACCATGGTTCATCAGGTGCTCTACCGGGCTCTGGTCTCCACTAAGTGGCTAGCAGAGTCCCTCCGCAGCGGCAAGCTGGGGCCCAGCCTGCGGGTGCTGGACGCATCGTGGTACTCTCCAGGCACCCGGGTGGCCCGCAAGGAGTACCAAGAGCGCCATGTGCCCGGCGCCTCCTTCTTTGATATAGAGGAGTGCCGGGACACGGCGTCGCCCTACGAGATGATGCTGCCCAGTGAGGCGCACTTCGGGAACTATGTGGGCCGCCTGGGCATCAGCAACGACACGCACGTGGTGGTTTACGATGGCGATGACCTGGGCAGCTTCTATGCTCCTCGAGTCTGGTGGATGTTCCGTGTGTTTGGCCACCGCACTGTGTCAGTGCTCAATGGTGGCTTCCGGAACTGGCTGAAAGAGGGACACCCAGTGACATCTGAGCCTTCAAACCCAGAACCTGCTGTGTTCAAAGCCACACTGGACCGCTCCTTGGTGAAGACTTATGAACAGGTCCTGGAGAACCTTCAGTCTAAAAGGTTCCAGATGGTGGATTCCCGGGCTCAAGGCCGGTACCTCGGCACCGAGCCAGAGCCAGATGCAGTAGGTAGGTGTCCCGATGGGTAGGTGGTCCATGGGGAGGAGGGGGTAGGAATGATTGGCACCTCTCTGGGTTCTGCCATCCTAGGTCCCACCTTGGTCTCAGTCTTTCTGTCTGTAAAAAGAGAGCATTTGTCCAAAACCTAAAGACTTTCAGCTCTGGTGCACGAGGACCGATGTATGTGTGGCCGTGGCCACGTGCTCCTGAGTGACCCAGCCTCAGCAGAGGTGTCCACAACGCACACACGCAGGCTCCAGATCCCCTCAGCACACTGGGGCCCCCAAGCTAGCATTTGTATCGCCGCATGAAGCCTCCCAAGAGCACCCCGAGTCTCCTGTCTCTAAGGAACCTTTGCAGCCCTAGCAGCAGAGTCATCCCAGCCCCTGCCCTCCCAGCTCTCCTGGGACCCAGACTGGTGTTTGCCAAGGGCAGCCCAGTTGATAACCTTTCTGAGCAATTACAGTCTGCTTAAGTCATCTGAGTTGTTAACAGCAGTTTCCAGCTCATGGCAGACGCTTGGCACTGCATTATCCCATCCAGCAAGGGGTAGATACCAGGGTATAAAGCCACTTGCTCCATGGCAGAGGCAGGATTTGCACTCAGGACTGCCTTTACTCAAACCAGTACTCTAAACCTGAGTGTACCTCATTCTGACCCACCCCACCTCCTGAGACTCAGGGAGTCCCTCTGCCAGGCCTTGCAGAGAGATGGCTCTTGAGTCCCTTCTGGTGGAAGGGGAGGCCTGGAAGGGAGTACTTTACTTGAAGGGCAGGGGGCAGCCTCAGAAGAGGAAGTGCTGATTTCTAGAAGTCCTAGGAGAGAAAGCCTCAGGTTCTGCCCTTCTTGGACACAGGGCTCAGGGATGGTTGGTGGCTGGCCCTCCCTTCCTGGGTGGCTCTGACTAGGGGAGATCCTCTGCACGATCTTACTCCAGGGCAACACTTTGCCTAACTTGTTGCAAAACGTCTCTTCCGTTGTGTGCCTCTGAGAGAGAGAACTGAACGCTGGGAAAGCCATTTTGTAGTCTTAAGAGTTGCAGAGTCTGAAACAAAGGGGAGACTGAGGCACAGAGAGGCAGGGACAATCAAGGCCACAGAAACTTGGTGACAGAGCCAGCAGAGTGCAGGGCTCTGCCCTCCCTGCCCAGCTTTTTCCAGGCCCCTGCTTTCTTTGCCTGGCCTGCACTCTGAAGGCCTGTGGTAAAAGACTCAAGTTCATTTGGCACCGTCCAGGGACTCCTGGCACCAGACACTTATGGGCCCCTTCTGGCCTTGGTCCAGGTACCTTCTGTGCTGGGGACCTTAGGCTGCCCTTGAGGGATGTGTGGCGGATTTAGTTCTCTAGCTGCTTCCAAACCTGCTTGGAAGGCAAATGAGAAGTAAGTGATGCCAGGCGAGGTTATAGCATGCCCACTGTTTGAGGAGGAAACTGAGGCCCAGAGAGGAGAAATAGCCTGCTCTTGGCCATAACTCCTGAGAGCCTTCAATTCTGACATCTGACCCCTTCTCTGTGGCCCCACCCCCACGCTAGTTTCCAGAGAGCACCAGAGAACATGGATTCTCACTTCAAGGCAGCACCTGCTTTGTGCTGTGAGCTTAGTCCAGTTGTTCGGCCTTGGGGTCCCCTGTCATGAAAAGGTCAGCGTTCTGTCCACCTCCTCACCCGGCATGGTTGTGCTTATTGAAGTGCAGCAGTGGCTATAGTTCTGAGAAGATCAGTGACTGTTCAATAACCAGGGGTGTGGAGAAAGACATAGGGGACATGCCACCTCCCTCCTCATTGTCTAAGAGGATCTGCTGCCTCCCATATCAAATAGTTGGGGACACAAAAATACATTTGGTGCTGCCAGGTTCATGATCTGCAGCCTGGGTTGGGGTAAGGCAGTTACCTATGGGATTAGCATTCCAGAGGTAAAGTGGTGAGGATGCCTTGGGTCGGACAAGGGGGGTCCTGCAGGGAGTGACCCCGAGGAGGAGCTGCGAACAGGGCCTTAGAGACCGGAGGCCACTTTCTACCAACCTGAGGCCTTCGTGTTGAGGCTGCACCCTGTGGTTCTTTGGTAGGGGATACAGGACAGGAAGCAGAGGGGCCTGAGTATGTATCTAGGTGTAGCACTTAGCTGTGGCCACAGGCAGGTCCTTTTGCCTTGACAAAAGCAAGACGGCCTTGTCAGAGAGATGGGGACAAAAACAGCCAGGAGACCTTGCAAATGTTGATCTTTGTGCCTCTGCCTGGGGAGGGCATTGACCCCTGATGGCCCTCAGAGGAAGGGGGCAGGGGGGGCAGGGAGGCTTGGTCCTGTTTTGCAGAAGGGGCCAGGAGAAGGGTTTCCTCCACCCCGGAAGGACAACATGGCCAGGCCTTGACCCTGGCTCAACAGGCATCGAAGCCCAGCAGCTCCCCAAGGCCACTGCTGTGGGTGGGGTGAGTGTTGGCAACCACAGGGACTGGTGAAAGGTTGCTGCACCCTGTGTTGCTTCATGGAACCAAGGAACGCTCTGCCTGGGTCCCACCCCTCCTAGGGCCCAGGCCTGGCTGTCTGGGTAGCGTTCGGTAGGTTCCTGTTCGGCACTGACTGGATTCCCTAGCGACTTCAGGAGCAAAGCCCCAAGAGGCCAACAGGTGCTTCTGGCATTGATCATCACACCCATCTGCAGCCTGTGGAATGAAAACTCACCAGCTTGACATCGGTCCTTGCCAAAAAGAGAACCTGAATTCCTAGACCTGAGCAACAGAGGACCAAGAGGCTGTCTCACCCGTTCTCCTGCCTCTGTTTCGTTTTTCAAGGAGGCTCTGAAGTCCGTGTTAGCAAAGATCACACACTTTGGGTTCTCACCACCCTGACTTCACATACTCTTGCTGTGTGTCCTGGGGCAAGTTACTTGCCCTTGCTGAGCCTGGGCTCTGCATCAGGGACGAGCAGATACACAGCGAGGACTGCGGGACGTAGAACCAAGAGAACCTACTGACTGTCGGCATGCGTGGTGCCAAAGTGGGCCAGATTAGGGGTCTGGGGGTGGTGGGGAGGGGCTACCTTGAGGGTGATGCTGAGGACAGGAGTGGGAGGGGAGCAGCAGCAGGAGCTGCTTCCAGTCCCCAGGCGTTTTTATCCAGTTGGCCATTCTCCAGGGCTCTGGCCCAGGCTGGCTTCGGTCCTCCCACCCCTCGCTGGCTGCCACTCTCTCCTGCTCATTGAAATTACTCAGGCAAGCCCCAGCCTTGACTGGGTCGGTGGGGTGGGGTGAGGGCCCCCCGCTCCCTGGCTGCAGCTCCTGTGCCACAGAAGCCCAACTGCTTTCATCTGCAGCATAAAGGGAAGAAACCACGCACCATTCAACTGTTTGTGTGTCTTAGTGTGCCTCACCTCGGCCCTGGCCTGCATGCTGATTGTGTAAAGCTGGGTTTCTTTAGAAAGTTCTGGAAGCCTTCGAAGCAGCCTGAGCTGCCATCTGCTCTCAGGTGAAAGTGTCCAAACAAAAAAGATGAGATTTAAACACCAGAATAAAGTGCCTTTTCTGAGTAGCACATCCCCGACTCTCCCTAGATCTGCACCCCCAGTTCCTGCGTCTCTCCCCTTCATATTCCTTAGACTTCACCAGGGAGAGAGGCCCCTAGCGCCCCACTGGGCACACTGCTATGTTATCTGCTTTGGCGCAGGCAGCCTCCCCTTCCCCGTGCGAGGTGCCTGAAGGCCTGGGGGAAGGCTCCACCAAAGTTTACCAGTGGAGCGTCTGTGCAGTCCAAGGAATCTTGTGGAATGCTCTTTAGAACTTGGGGCAAGGAGCCAGAATATTTCTGGCTTGAGTGCCCCCGCTGTGTGTCTAAGGTCACTTAGGAACTTTTATCTACAGTGAGTAAACTTGCCCGCATGCCTGTGAGGTTTGAGGGGGCCACTTTCCCCACTAAGCAGGAGGGGAGACAGGCTCAGAGGGGCAGGGCCTACCTGGCTCCATGAGAATGCTGCTGGCTGCAGGATGGGCCTCGTGCACACCAGCAGGTCATGCCCCTCCTGCTCCTTTCCCAGGGCCCCACCCTGCTCCATCCCACCCGACCCCACAGTCTGGGCTTAACATGGTAGTGAGATTCGGGGAGGAAACAGAGCCCCAAAAGATGGAGGCAAACCTGAGCCAGTGCCCAGTGTCTGTGATGTAGGGTGTCCGAGGGAGGCAGCACCCAGGTACACTGGGCACCTTAGCAAGGCCCAGGCCCATCCCCTCTGGGCCTCTTGCTGGCTTTTCTGAAGTCTGTGTTAGCAGAGGAGCCTCAATGCATGAGACAGTTCTAGAAGAACCCCAGGGTCAGCCTAGGCCCAGCCTGTTTCCATCCAAGCCTCAGAGGCCGTCTCAGGGGCCTTAAGGGACCACGCTGCCCACTCCTGTCCCAGAAGAGGTGCAGCAATGGGTGGGTCTGTGTTTTCCTTGTGTCACTGTCCCCTTGTGCATGGCTGTACTCTTGTTATTCCCTCCCGGGATACTGAGGCTCAGAGAGGTGACATGACTTGATTAAAGTCATCTGGCCTGCAAGCGGCAGAGCTAGACTTTGAACTGATGTCTGACACCAGGCCATATTCTTTTCACAACTTTGTACCTAACAGGAAAACCAGGGCCTGGTGTCATCCTGTCTGTGGCCTTAGGTGAGCCGTCTCATTTCATTAAGCTCAGTACAGCCACTTTTAAGGTAGGGGGATGTCATACTGGGATCATAATGAAGATTTTTTTAGCTTTTTTTTTTTTTTTTGTGTATTTTAGGGAAGGGTCTACTGGATGTTCAGGGTCTCGCTACTAGATTGGACTCATAGTGATCCACCTGTTTACAGCCTCCCAGGAGCTGGGATTATAAGCCTATGCTACAACACCCAGTCTCAATTGCCATCTCAGCATGCCCTGGGGGTGGGCCCAGCACTGCAGGCCTGGGGTTCGAACTCCTGACCCCTGCACCTGCTTGCAGGCAGCATTTGTCTTCTTTACTGGATTCTAATCCCTCAGGAGGCCCAGGCTCTGTCTCTCTGTCACCATTGCATCCTCAGCAGTCACCACGGAGCTGAGCATCTACAGCAGTTTATCCCATTTACTGTTTACACAATGCCACGAGACAGGCCTGTCCACTGTGTCCATTTTACAGAGGGAAAAACTGAGGTGCAAGGAGATGAAGTGCTTTGCCCAAGGTAAAGCTAGTGAAAAGGCTAGCTAGTTGGTTAAGCCAGTGCTCCTACAAGCGCCTGTCCTCTTGAGCAGTATGGCTGTGGACATTTCCCCTTCGAGACAGGCTTTAGGGGAGGGAAGGGTTTAGAAGTCTTAAGCCGTGGCATCAACTGTGGGGTGGGGCAGGGCAGCTGATATTAAACTAAGCATGACAGAAAGAGCAAAGGTGTTATTTCTATTTGCACAGCTCCCGTGCCCTCCTGCTGCCCTCCCTAACCCTTGTCCTCTGTCCCTCCCCAGGACTGGGCTCGGGTCACATCCGGGGCTGCTTGAACATGCCCTTCATGGACTTCCTGACCAAGGATGGCTTCGAGAAGAGCCCCGAGGAACTGCGTGCCATGTTCCAGGCCAAGCACGTGGACCTCTCGCAACCCCTGATTGCCACCTGCCGTAAAGGCGTCACAGCCTGCCACATTGCCCTGGCTGCCTACCTCTGTGGCAAGCCCGACGTGGCCGTCTATGATGGCTCCTGGTCCGAGTGGTTCCGCCGGGCACCCCCTGAAACCCGTGTGTCGCAGGGGAAGGACGGGAAGGCCTGAGCAGCTCTGTCCTCTGAGCACTGTGATCTGCATCCTAGCATAGCGACCTGGAGTGAGCCGCAGCCCATGATTAGGCAAAGGAGATCGACACCTTTTACTGGAATTTCTGTAGAGCTTGCGGTCCCCCCAAACACTGGAATAAAGTGCCTTTTCTGAGTAGCACCTCCCCGTCTCTCCCCAGTTCTGTACCCCCAGTTCCTCCTCCTCTCCTCTTCATACCCTTTAGACTCCACCAAGAAGAGAGGCTCCTAGTGCCCCACTGGGAAAGCCACCCTGGGGACGCTGCTGTGTCATCTGCTTTGGCTCAGGAGCCTCCCCTGCCCCATGTGATGTGCCTGAAAGCCCAGTGGGAAATGGTACTAGGAAGCCAACCAATGAACCAGGGCTGATAGGCACCACCTTCTGCCCCCCCAGCCCTCAGGGCAACTCCTTAGTGTTCAAAGAGGTGTCCCCTGCCTTGGAGGAGGCAGTTCTGAGAAGCGGGCCAAGGCAGCATGGCCTCTGCCTCCAGCCCTCTTCTTAGCTCCGAGTAAGACCCTCTGGGGAAGGTGCAGGGAGGGCCCAGAAGGGTGGCTGGGGACAGCATCTGCACCTATAGGAGGAACTACAGGCTGCGTTTCCTGGTTCCTGGAAAGCAGCTCTCGAAACCTTGCTTCCGAGCGTCAGGGTGATTGTGGGCCTCATCTGCTGGGCTTCCCCCAGGGAACATGGCTGGGCTGGAGGGACCCAGCCAAAGCTGGGCACCAGAGCAAAAGGTGCTCTGGAAGTGTGGGGAGATGGGCTTGGGCTGCGGGCCAGGCTGGGGCATCGGTGGAGGCAGATGTGGGAGCTACAGAGACAGCCCTTGGGCTGTTTGAGCTCCGGGCCTCTCAGTTTCATGTGGCCCTTTGCACAATGCTTGGGGTCTCTCCTGGTACCTCGATGGGCCTGTGAGCAGCTACTGGGTATGGTGACGACTCCGCCTCCTGTCCCTCCTGAGGCTGAGGAGGTTTCTGTTGGACCACAGGTGCCAGGGCCTGCGCAGGGGCCGCTGCAGTCTCGCGCTCATCTCACATGGGCCTCACAGCCCGCAGAGATGGATGTGGAGTGTGGCAGGAGGGGGCGCAGAGCAGTGTGGGAAGGGCACAGTGAGGCCACGGGCCGTGTGGACAGGCTAGAGTGTTTCTTACTACGGAAGGTCCCAGCAGTGCGCAGAGGCCTGGGGGCAGTGGAGAAGCAAGCCCTGCAGAGGTCTGTGGGAAGGAGCTTGCCTCAGAGGGACCCAGCGGTGCCAAGGCCCAGAGGCCTGTGTGCTCGGCGGCGTGTTCAAGAAACAGCTGAGGCAGCACAACTGGGGCCCAGGAGTACTGGGGGGCAGGGAGGATCCAAGGTCAGGGAGAGGGTGGGCACAGGCAGGGCCTCGCAGGCTCTGGGAGACTCGGTGTCATGTTAGGGGCCCGGCCCACACTCGGCAAGGCTCTGAGGCTGGCCTCTAGGTGACCAGCAAGACGCGGAGGCCCTCAGTCCCGGAGACTAGGGACTGTCCTGCTGCCACCACGTGAGCTAGAGGCACATCTGTCCCCCTGGGGACGCTCAGAGGCGACTGCAGCCCCACCAGTTCCTCTTAGACCCTAGAGCAGAGAGCCTGGAGCAGCGCTCCACCCCTGCTCTGCAGCAGCCGGGTCACACGCGAGCGGAAGACTGCGAGGTTTGTGGGAGTGTCATCAGGCAGTGACCCATAATTCATACAGGGACCGAAAGGGAAAAGAGGACAAATACAGAGGTAATTGTGTCGCCCAACACAGGTGATGGTGCTGACCAAGGCCGGGGCCTGGAGGAAGACGTGGAAAAGGATGGAAGCCTGCAGGCCACCGTACCACGTGTGCGTGTGGCGGCTTGTGCGTGAGCTTGCTGTTGTGTGTGACGCCTCTCTGGGCCGGGTGCTGTGCTGGGCAGGTCACAGACATGGCACCACTCAGACGTCCCCATTCCCACCCTGCCGGTCCTTGCTGAGGTCATGGAGCCAGCCAGCTGTCACGCCGATGGTGCCTGTGCTTCCTCTCCACTCGGTAGCAAAGGAGCCACCTACTGTGTAAACCTCCATCCGCAGCC
>PVKN010010582.1:0-22492 GCA_004027915.1 Capromys pilorides
CTTGGGCTCTGGCAACTGAGCACTACACCCCTTCCGGGCACTGCCCCCTCCCTAGGCACCGCCTCTGCGCTCCACATTGCCCCCCCCATCCCTGTGCCCTGGCATTCACCCCTACCTGCTCTACCCCGAGGACCCTGGGAGCGGACGCGGAGCCCCGCAGGCCATTGACCCACAGCAGCAGGCCGTCAAGAGCTCCTCGGGCTTCTCCTCGGGCCCAGCCAGGGAGGCGCGACCTCTGCCCCCTCGCCCGCCTCCCACAAGTGGCATCCTGGCACCGATACCTCCCGCGCCTCGGGCCTCGCCTCTTCCCGTCCCGTCCCTGGCAGCCTCACTTGCCTGGGGAAGACCCCTCCCCGGGAGGAAAGGGCTAAGGGGCGGCCTACAGGTCCCCTCGGCATCGCCCCCCAACTTTGCTTCTCGCGCCTTCCCTAGCCGACCGCGCCGCTGCCAACGGGTCAGGGCGGGGAAGCCCGAGGTAGACGGTTTGGTAGCCCCAAGCCCGCCGAGCCCCGCACCTCCGGGCCCTGCTGCCCGCGCAGGGCGCCACCGGCCGGCCCGGCCCCTCCACGTGCCGCGCGCCCACCTTTGCCCTCGCCTTGCCCGGTGCGTGGCCGTCCGGGGCTCCCTCGGGAGGGGCGCCAGCTAGTGCGCCCCGGGCGCCCCCTGCCGCCTCTGGAGCCTAGGAGGCGGCCCTGGCGCAGCCCCTCTTCGGGATGGGCCGGCCCCTCCGGATGGGCCGGCGGGCGGAGCGGCACAGAGGGCACCGCCCTCGGCCCGCCCGCCCAGGAGGGGAGGCGCGGGAGGCTGCGCTGCGGCGCCCGGCGGCACCCGCCGCACTCTGCATTCGGCCGCCTGGGCTGCGGGGGCCCGACGGGCAAGGGCGCGGGCAAGGGCTCTGCGGGCCGGGAGCCGAGTCCGAGTCGGAGCAAGAGCCGGCGCGGCGCAGGGAGGGCGAGGGCAGCGCGCGGAGATGGCGGCCTCGGCGGCGGCGGCGGGACAAGGCATGGAACCGCGGGCGCTGCAGTACGAGCAGACCCTGGTAAGTGCAGCCCGAGACGTGCACCCGGCCCGGAGCTTCGCCTCACCCCAGTAGGCGCAAGGGCTGAGGGTCTCCCCATTCCCGCCTCAGCCTTCTGAGCTGGGGCAGCTGAGCCTCGGGAGTGCGACAGGCTGCAGCACCACAGGGCTGAAAACTGCTTGCTGGTTTCCAGCTGAAGATGGGGGCCTGCGAAGGACGCTGAAAGCGGGGGTTGTCGTGCCTTCCCTTCCCCTCAGTCCCTCCCTGCACACACGCTTTTTCGCTCCTCCTCCCACTACCTGAGCTCAGGTCTCAGCGCCCTGCTGCCCTGCCCCAGCTCCATGCACACCCGTGAACTTTCTCTGCTCGGCTCTGCCCTCTCCACACCCCGTATTCCCAGTGTTTCGGCCATGGACACAGCTTGTGCTGGGCACAGAAACAGGAGCAAGTAGGCAGTGATCAGAACCCAGCCCCTGCCTCAGTGGCCACCGAAGGCAGCAGCAGCTTTAGGGAGGATGGTAGCAGAACTGGGTGTGGGGTTGGGACCTTTGTCCATGCTGACTCTGGGTACGCAGCTCCCACCCACTCCAGGTTGTCCCTTGACCTCCTTAGGAGCAGGGGTCCCAGGCCCTGAGCTGACTCATGGCCACCCTGTTACTTAATATTTGAGAAGCTGTTTGATCCTTCTTGTGTCACTGGGGTGGGGGACCCAAGGTCTAGGGAAAGCAGTGGCCCCTGCGACTCCTTTTTATCAGCTTGGCTGGAATTTGCCCAGGAAGGTGGCAGGGAGGGAACCTCTCCAGGAGAAGAGGGCCTGGGCTGTGACCCAGTAGGGGAGGTGCCCAAATGCCAGTCCCACAGTGTGATGGGAGAGGTGGGATGACTGGGAGCTGTGGCAGCCTCCGTCTCCTTCCCACAGACCTCTGGATGAGCTGCCAGGGTCAGGCCCTCTCCCTGGCCTTTCCCCCTCTGCTCCTGTGCCCTTTGTCTTCCTGTCACCTCCTGTCCCATACTGTGTCTGTATACTCTGCTCCTTTCTTCCTCTCTGTTCTCCTCTCATCTTTCCCTCCTCTCTTCTCTCTAGTTCCTCACTTCTCTCTTGTCTCTTGCTCTCTCTGTGTCTCTATCTGTCCCTCCCTCCTCCCCCAGCCCAGCCCCAACAGGGGCCCTTTGTGTCCCGAAGCTCTGCGGGTGGTGGCGGAATCTACTCTTCCCCACCCCCCAACACACACCCAGCTTGGCAGGTCTGCCCACAGGGCCTGAGCTCAGTCCCTTCACCCCAGCATCAGTTGCAGCCTTGCCATACGCAGCCTCTGGTGTCCCCCAGTCTGCCGCTCCAGAGTGAGGGCTACCTTTCCACTGCAGCTGGCTGGCAGGCCTGGGGGGGTGGGAGGAAATGAGGACAAGGGGATTAGGGTGGGTGGCAGGGGTACAGCTGAGTTGGTCACAGGCCAGAGGCCCAGCAGGAACGTGATAAGGATTGGGGCCGCGCCTGCTCCAAGGCCCAACTCTGCTGCAAAGCTCCGCCAGCCCTTATTGTGGCCACCCGCCCTTGACCATCCCTTATTTGACCTTCCCTCCCACTTTCAGTTGTGGCGTAGGTCCTTCCATCTTCCCCTCCTCTGGGGTTCCCCCCGCCCCCGCCATTCCGCCTCAGTGTCCCCCCCTTGGGCCTGGGAGAAGAGGACCAGTTATTCCGCCGCCCCCAGAGCTGTGTCCCATACCTCAGCTGTCCCCATCACTGGCCAGGACGGCCCCCACAGTATGCAGTGTGCATTGTGCCCACACTGAAAGCCAGAGTAGCAACTGTGGGTTCCAGGGGTGTACAAATTGGAGGCTGAGAGAAGGGGACTCCAGGCCCAGGAGCCCCTCACACATACACATGTTCAATAATGACCCTTCTGCCCCTTTGTTGCAGATGTATGGCCGCTATACTCAGGAACTTGGGGCCTTTGCCAAAGAGGAAGCTGCTAGGATTCGCCTGGGAGGGCCTGAGCCCTGGAAGGGGCCCCCCTCCCCTCGGCCACCCCCAGAACTCTTGGAATATGGACAGAGTCGTTGCGCTCCATGCCACAGTGAGAGCTGGGTCGGCGCTGGGCTGGGGGTATAGCTGGGTGGGCGCTCTCGGGTGCCAGCCTCCTCCTCCATTTTCCCTGCCCCCAGTCTGCTCTGTGCGCTGCCACAAATTCCTAGTGTCCAGAGTTGGCGAAGACTGGATCTTCCTGGTCCTGCTGGGGCTCCTCATGGCGTTGGTCAGCTGGGCCATGGACTATGCCATTGCTGTCTGTTTGCAGGGTGAGGGCCAGCACCATCCGGGGCGGGGCTGGGGACAACCAGCTGGTTCCATCTGTGCCTCAGTCATTGAAGTGTCTTGGCTATTTGGTCACCAACCCCTTCCCCTGGCCAGTCCAACTGCCCATCTTCAGATGCAATCACTGCCACTCCCAAAGGTCACAGTGTCCACACTCCTTACTCACTCTCTCAACCACAGTGGGCTCGGACCCCCTAGGGCCCCTTCCCTTCCACCTGCCTGGACTCTGGGCCATGTTCCCAGTAACCACTTGGCATATCAGGCTGCCCTGCAGCCAGGTAGGGAGCGGCTGTGTGCATGAAGGGCTCAGCACGATGTCATCTTCCTGCAGCTCAGCAGTGGATGTCTCAGGGCTTGAACACCAACATCTTGCTCCAGTACCTGGCCTGGGTCACCTACCCCGTGGTCCTTATCACTTTCTCAGCTGGATTCACACAGATCCTGGCCCCTCAGGCTGTGGGTATGACAGGAGCAAGGGAGGGCAGTGAGCGGCTGGGCCTCCTCCCCAGAGTCCATCCAGTGACTCTCTAGCCGTTGCGCTACTCCAGGGTCTGGCATCCCCGAAATGAAGACCATCTTGCGGGGAGTGGTGCTAAAAGAATACCTCACCCTCAAGACCTTCGTGGCTAAGGTCATTGGGCTGACCTGTGCCCTGGGCAGTGGCATGCCCTTGGGCAAAGAGGTAACTGGGTTGGGGAGTGGCACGGTGCCTCCTAATGGGGAAAAGAAAAGAGATCAGGCCAAGGTCAAGGCTGGGTCCTGGCTCTGTTCACCGGCCCCCATCCGCCAGGGCCCTTTCGTGCATATCGCAAGCATGTGTGCCTCCCTCCTGAGCAAGTTCCTCTCCCTCTTTGGGGGGATCTACGAGGTAAGAGGAACCAGGAGGAGGGAAGGGGACCCCCCAGGCTGCTGAACCCAGGCCTTCACTGCCCCTTTGCTACCACCCCTCTCTGCCAGAACGAATCCCGGAACACAGAGATGCTGGCCGCGGCCTGCGCCGTGGGAGTGGGCTGCTGCTTCGCAGCGCCCATCGGAGGTAGGCGGGGCTCTGGTGGGCACAAGGCCCAGTCCGGGCCCTGTCCTTGGCCTCTGCATCTCAGGTGGTGCTGTGCTCTTACCCGGCCCCTCACAGGCGTCCTGTTCAGCATTGAGGTCACCTCCACTTTCTTCGCTGTGCGAAACTACTGGCGGGGCTTCTTTGCTGCCACCTTCAGTGCCTTCATCTTCCGGGTCCTGGCAGTCTGGAACCGGGACGAAGGTGAGAGGCACCTGAGAGATGAGGGCACCTGAAGAGGGCCAGGAGAGGGACCCCCAAGGCTGACCTGTGTCCTTGCTACCCTCCCAACAGAGACGATCACTGCTCTTTTCAAAACCCGCTTCCGTCTGGACTTTCCCTTTGACCTTCAGGAGCTGCCAGCCTTCGCGGTCATCGGGTGAGGAGCCATAGGTGTGGGGGTATGGGACAGTTAGGAGGCTCCCATGGGAAGATGCTCCTCTACCCTCTGGCTTCTTCCCTCCCCAGTATCGCTAGTGGCTTCGGGGGAGCCCTCTTTGTCTACCTCAACCGGAAGATTGTCCAGGTGATGCGGAAGCAGAAAACCATCAATCGCTTCCTCATGAGGAAGTGAGTTGGCCAGAGTCTTCTCCCGGTGCTTGGGCTTACGTGAGGGCCACAGTGGGTGACAGACACCGAGGAGCGAGGTAGTGAGCCAAAGACACATACTCACCCAGGCTCAGTGACAAAACCTGTCACCCAGCATGCTGGGAGGCTGAGGCAGGAGGATCACAGGATGGAGCCCAGCTTGAGTAGTTTAGTGACTTAGTGAGACCCTGTCTTAAAGTGAAAAAATTAAAAAACAGCTGGGAATGTAGCTCTGTGTGAAAGCTCCCAGTACCAGGAAACAACAAAAACAGGTACTGCACTGAGAAGTCAGCTAGGGGTGTAGATATGAACTACCTGAAAGTTTGGCACTTTTGAATTTTTGGTCACAGCAGAGGGCATTTAGGATCAAAGACTAAGGCTTTTTCAGGTCCTCCAGCCCGGCCCAGATGGCAGTGCTCCCTGGAAAATATGTGAGCCTCAGTTTACTCCATGTCTCATGAGAGTAGGGGAGACTTTTACAGCTCTCTCAGTTTTGACCCAGAAGATCAGGAGTAGGGAGGCCTGAGAAGTGACTTCCATGGGGACTGATTGATGTCCAAGAAGGGAAACATAGCCAAGAACCTGCTCCCTGTGGCACCTGCAGACACTTCTTAAATGACCCCCGCTTCCTCTGAGGCACTGGAGAGGGCAAAAGAGACATCTACACCCCCACTCAGCGCACCTGTTAGCTGGGGCTTCTGTGGGTGGAGGGCAGAGCAACAGCTCAGTTGTACAGTGTCCAGGACGGGGCAGGGGATGCTGGATGGTCTCCCACTGCTGCTGCCCACGTATGGCTTCGGGATGCAGCAGACAGGCCTGCAGGCTCCCCACCTCCTCTGCTCACAATCGGGTCCACCACTGCCCTTGGACCCTGCATGTCAGGAACAGCACAGGCGACCTGAGCTCTACTCTGACCTCAGCCCTGAGGTGTGGGAGGCACCCAGCCCGCCACCAGTCCCTGGGAGCTGCCACCCCGTCTGATGCTGTGACACCCCATCTCTAGACGCCTGCTCTTCCCAGCACTGGTGACCCTGCTTATCTCCACGCTGACCTTCCCCCCTGGCTTTGGACAGTTCATGGCAGGACAGGTAACCCTGGGCGGCACAGAAATGCGCCCTTTCCCTCAGAGCATTCCTTCTCGGGCTGTGTGCCCAGCGGGATTGTGGGGTCCTCACCCCAGCATCCTTTGTGCCCCAACCTGAAGCACCTATTCACCTCAGCTCTCGCAGAAAGAGACGCTGGTCACGCTGTTTGACAACCGGACATGGGTCCGCCAAGGCCTTGTGGAGGAGCTAGAACCACCCAGCACTTCACAGGCCTGGAGCCCACCACATGCCAACGTCTTCCTCACCCTGGTCATCTTCATTCTCATGAAGGTGGGCTCTTTTCCTATGTGCATCATTAACCATACTCGTGCTTACAAGGTGCTACCTACTAAGGCGTGCTATGTGTTTTTTCTTCTGGACCTCATAACAACGTTAGGAGAAAAAGCATGAGGTTAAGTAGTGGGCCCAGAGTCACATAGCTAGATAGCATGTGGAGTTCAGCCCAAACCAGCTGGTTTTGAAGTCTTCCCTCTCTCCCTCACCTCTGGGGATTCTGGGGTAGCCGGGGAAGTGTACCTGCCCACAAGCAAGGGGCGCTTGTTTAAATCACCCACCGCCTGCAGTTCTGGATGTCTGCCCTTGCCACCACCATCCCTGTGCCCTGTGGGGCCTTCATGCCTGTCTTTGTTATTGGTGAGTTTTCACTTATCACCCCAAACTCCATCCTCTGACCCTCAGGCCACCTCCCGGCCACCCCTTCTCTGCCCAGGAGTGGGTTTTTGGTCTAGCCTCATCCCAAACCCCCTGGCCCACAGGGCTGCCCCTGCTGCGCTGAATGACGCACCGGCCCCTCCCCGACCCTCTGACCCTCTCTCTTCCTAGTGTCCCCGCCCTCCCCCTCCACTACCTCTTTCTCTTCCCAACCCCTTCCCTGAAGGAGCGGCCTTTGGGCGCCTTGTGGGTGAAAGCATGGCCGCCTGGTTCCCCGATGGAATTCACACGGACGGTAGCACCTACCGGATTGTACCTGGGGGTTATGCAGTGGTTGGTGCGTACCCCAGACTACATGTGTATCTGTCTGTCTGTTTTTGCAATGTTAGGGCTCAAACCTAGCATCTTGAATCTGCTAGGCAAACACACCCCCAGCAGCACCCCCAATCTGTATCTGCCCTGGAAGACCCCTAGGATCAGCCACAGACCCTGAAGTCTCTGGTGCCCCCTGCTGGCAGATCCAGAGCCCCAAGCCTAAGGACCATTTGAGGCAGCCCTAAGGGACCCCCACAGGCCCTGCCTCCCCTCCCAGCTGAAGGATGTCTGAGGGTCTGGGCACCCCAAGGAGGCTGAGAGGAGCTGTTCACAGGGGCCGCGGCACTGGCAGGAGCGGTGACGCACACCGTGTCCACGGCTGTGATTGTGTTCGAGCTCACCGGGCAGATCGCCCACATCCTGCCCGTCATGATCGCCGTCATCCTGGCCAACGCCGTCGCCCAGAGCCTGCAGCCCTCCCTCTACGACAGCATCATCCGGATCAAGAAGCTGCCCTACCTGCCTGAGCTGGGCTGGGGCCGCCACCAGTACGGAGGCTGGGTGGCAAGGGAGGAAGAGGGCGGAAGGGCAGGAGGGCCCCCGCACCACCCCAGCAGGGTTGTGCATGAGGAAAGCTGGCATGGCAGACTGGCCTCCCTGCTCCTCTGGTCAGATGCCTTCCTCCTGCAGGTATATAGCTGGCCTGATAGGAAAAAGGAGCGGGGAGCACTCGTTGGCCCTTGGCCTTAGCCCCTGTCTCCTGGGGTTCTGGAACCTTCTTGGCACTAGCATGGTGCTGCTTTGGGCCATTCTCAGCTAACCACAGGCTGAGGACCCACCCTACCCCCAGGCAGTACCGAATGCGAGTGGAAGACATCATGGTTCGAGATGTTCCCTATGTGGCCCTCAACTGTACCTTTCGGGACCTACGGTTGGCGCTGCACAGGACCAAGGGCCGGATGCTGGCTCTAGTGGAGTCCCCTGGTGAGGCCAGGAGGGGCCTTGTTTCTCTGGGCATCTCTCAGGTCACCTGTCAGGATGGGGCAGGGAATGGAGGAGTGTCCCCTTGGTTCCCCCAGGTCCCCGCTTGGCCTCCCTCTGGTATGCGCCCTCTGTCCACAGCCCCACTCCAGGTGTCAGAGCAGGCTGAGGGTGGAGGCCTTGTCCCAGCTTCTGCCCTTCCACCTGCTCTTTCCAGAGTCCATGATCCTGCTGGGCTCCATCGAGCGCTCACAGGTGGTGGCATTGCTGGGGGCCCAGCTGAGTACAGCCCGGCGGCGGCAGCACATGCAGGAGCGCAGAAAGGCCCAGATGTCACCACCATCAGATCAAGATGGTCTCCCCAGTCCCGAGACCTCCGTCCACTTCCAGGTGAGGGGACACAACCACCCCCACTCCGAAAGTGTTATATAGATAGTACAGAGGGTGGTCTGAGGCCAAAGTCTCCCGGCCTCTTCCTGCCTCCGCAGGTAAATACAGAAGATTCGGGCTTCCCCCCAGCCCGTGGAGAGCCACATAAGCCCCTGAAGCCTGCTCTCAAGAGGGGGCCCAGCAATGCCACCAAGGTTGGGGAGAGTTCCTCAGGTGAGCCTGGCTCCCATCCCAGACATAGCCGAGCAAGGCTGCTGGGGTCTGTGGGCAAAGGCTCACCCTGTTGGAAGGGTGGGCCAGGGGTAACACAGGGATGCCTCTCCCTCTGCCCCAAAGACATTACCCTCTGGGGCCTTGTGTTTGGGGACACAGGCAATGTGGAGTCAGCAGGCATCGCCCTCAGAAGCCTCTTCTGTGGCAGCCCACCACCCGAGGCCGCTGCGGAGGTGAGCGGTTGCAGCTGACCTCCCTGGCCTGCTTTGCCCCCAGCTCCGTCGTCACCTCCCACAGAGTCCTGTCTGCACTACCCTGCAGTGCCTGCCCCTTCTCCTGCCCTCTGCCTTCCTAGCTGTCAGCCTGGGCCCTTCCTCCTGGCCTCCACTGTTTCTGCTCTCTCTTGTCCCTGTAACCTCAACTCCTCTTGTCCCTGCTTTGGCTCTGACAAAGTTGGAGAAGCCAGAATCCTGTGAAAAGCGCAAGCTGAAGCGGGTCCGAATCTCCCTGGCGGTACGTACACCCTCTCTTTCTGCAGCTCAGGAGGGCAGGGGTGTAGACAAGGTAAACATCCCAGAGGAGACGACACCCAACTTCCTTCCTTACTCCTTCCTAGAATGACTCGGACCTGGAAGGCGAGATGAGCCCAGAACAGGTAAGGTGCCGCCGGACTCTGGACCCTGTTTCTTCCGGGTGTGTGCAGTCATCATCTGGGCTGAGGGAGGAACCACAGGGTAGGGAAAAGACCAAACAACCTTCAAGGAGGTGACAGCAGCTTTCAGCACCTTCTCCCTTACCCTCAGATCCAGGAGTGGGAGGAACAGCAGCTAGAGGAACCTGTCAACTTTAGTGACTGCAAAATCGATCCTGCCCCCTTCCAGCTGGTAGAGCGGACCTCCTTGCACAAGGTAGAGCCAGCAGCTGGTGGGGCTGGGAAGGGTTGGGATCTGGTCCTCGCCCACCCAGTCTGGAGTCCGGCTAGTCAGGAGGGAGCAAGTGCAGGCTCCGGGCGGAGATATTTTTCAGATAGAGCACTTTGGATGCTGGGAGGCTGGGAGCCAGCGCCCCTCAGCCTTGTCCTGTTCCCTGGTGTAGGAGCCAGGCATCAGTTTTGCTCAGCTCAGCCTCGCCCCCAGGGAACTTTAGACTGAAGCAGCAACAAAGGCAGGGCTTGAACTGGGCCGAAGCCAGAAGGCCGAGCCCAGGTCAGAGCTGGGCAGGAGGCTGCCAGAGCCCAACAAGGCTGACACACCCACACTGAAGGGACAGGGTGAGAATTGGGCAGGATAAGAAAATCTAATAAACAAGCTAACAAACAGCCAAGCAGTGGGGAGGAGACTGCAGAGAAGAGAGAAACAAAGATGAGAAGCGCCCTGTGGGGGGCTTGGAATGTCAGACCCCAGAAAGTCTGACTGAATGTGGGCCAGAGGAAAGCTGGGGAGCATTCAGGAGAGAGCTCAGCAGAAAGATGAACCAGCTGCAGACAGGTCACTCGTGGGTGAGGCAGGCGCAGAGGAAGGCGGGCTCTCTGGGGAGCACTTTCTGAGGCTCCGGGGTGACAGAACAACTGGTACTGGCAGGCACCTAGTGTCAGGCTGAGTGAGGGCAGGGGATACAGCTACACTGAGCAAAGGCAAAGGGGAGCTTACCCCCACCCCAGGAAGCAAACCCAGGCCTCTACCACTGAGCTATGTCCCCAGCCCTTAGCTAAATTTTTGACAGGTTTAAAGTGCAAGCCTTTCTTGGGGAGAGGGGCTATGGGAAAGAGGGGACAGTGAGGGATGACTGTTCCCAAGGCCTACAACTTGGGTGGCCATCCCTAAGGCCCAGCATGGCATCACAAGCCCACCTCAGAGCAGAAGAGAACCACAAGAGCAAACTGCAGTAAAGAAGCATGTTAACCTTTAGATAAACCCCTTAGATCCTGGCTGACTCTGGAGGCTGAGGCAGGAAGATCACAAGTTTGAATCCAGAAGTGCTGGCAATCCAAAGGCTGAGGCAGGAGGGTTACTTGGAGTCTTTGGCCAGACAGAACTACGTAGTGAGACCCTGTGTCAAAAACCTAAGAAAGGGCTGGAGGTATAGCTCAGCACTTCCTGGGGCCTGTCCTCGGGACCATCAAAGAGAAAAACAAACCAAAGTGTTCTTGCAGCAAAGTTGCCAGAAAAGGAGAGGACAAGGCCAGTAAATGAGGCTTTATCAGGGCCGGCGAGATAGCTCAGCAGACCAAGTGCCTGCTTAGGTGAGCACAGGGTCTGGGTTCTTTCCTGGTACCACATGCAGAACCGGCCTTGCCCCTGGGTGTGCTAAGCTGCCACCGAGTCCAGGCATGGTGGTACACCCCTGTAATTCCAGCTGAGGAGGGTAAGACAGGAAGATCACTATGACTCTGAGCTGCATAGTGAGACCCTGTACCAAATACATAAACTTTTTTTTTAAATGAGGCTTTATCCAAAGGCTTTCTTCCTAAAACTTCTAAAGCGTTTCCACAGTTGATTGATCACCTTCATCCTCAGAATCCAAAATGATGACAGTAATGAGATTTTCAGGTGCTTGCTGTGTGCCTGGTACTGTGCTAATCTCTTCACATGTAATTTAAACCTCACAACCACCCTATAGATATTGTGGTATTCCAATCGTTAGAGAAGAAACTGAACATCAGAGAGGTTAAGCAAGTTTCTTAGGGTCACACAGCCAGGAAGTAGCAGAACTGGGGCAGTCCAAGATGGACTGAATCAAAAACCTGTGGTCTTAGCTATCTCAGCACCTAAGAAAACCGAGGCACAAGTGAGGAGGTCACTTGCCTGAGTCAGTTTTGCGCAGGCAGGCCCAGAACCTGGATCTGGCTCTGCTCCCAGGATTCTTTCAGAAGGCCACGTTGTCCCTTTGCTTGTTGGTTCACTGTTCCCAAGCCCAAGAAATTTAGGCCCTCCAATGGGCTCCCTGGTGTCTAATTAAATTACAATGAAAAAGAACAAAGTAGGTGTTTGTTACAAACTTAAAAATTAGAGGAAGAGAAGCAGCCTTTGAGGAACCAACTCACAAAAGTAGAAAGAACTGAAATGATAAGAACATAAAAGATCAGAATTCACAATGTCCTTGCAGGCCTGAGAGAGGGGTAAGTAGTAGCCCAATTAAGAGCAGCAGGGGAATAACGTGAGGGGAGAGAAGAGAACACGGTGGAGGCTCTCAGGACCCGAGTAACTTGGGCGAACCCTTAGCTTCTGTGTGTACCCTTCAACACGGATTGTGTTTCTCTGGGTCCCCCAAGAACCAAGAGTTAGGATATGGGAAACACAGTGAACCTGGCCCAAAATAAGGGTCCAGTACATTAGTTACAGATTCCTACTGCCGCCTAAACAGGGCCACATATAGTGGGGACTTTATCAAAGGTGATGGCAAGGGCAAGGCTGTGGAAGCAACGTTTTCAGTAAGAGATAATTGAGTGAGTCTCAGAGCTGAGGTACAGTGCTGAATCTGAGGCTGAAGGCCAGGCTGGGGCACCTGAGGAAGGGTCCAGGGCCATTCCAGGGAGCCCGGGCCAAGCTGCCGTGGAGAAAGGCAGAAAGCAGGAGACTCTAATCTGCTGTTGCGGCCCTGTCCTGGTGACAAGGGTAGGGCAACCAGGTCAGGAGAACAGGCAGGACAGTCAGGAAGTCCACCAGTGAGCCACACTAATGTGGTTGCAAACCTAAAAGGCATTATCACCTGGCAGGTGCTCACTTGCATTAGGACTTACGAGAAAAGGAAAATCTTGAAAGGGCCTACTTAATACGCTCCTTGGGTGATGACGAGACAGATTAT
The DNA here is from genome assembly GCA_004027915.1 of Capromys pilorides. Lineage (NCBI taxonomy): Eukaryota > Metazoa > Chordata > Mammalia > Rodentia > Capromyidae > Capromys > Capromys pilorides. The sequence goes on from PVKN010010582.1 coordinate 12,432, forward strand.
TTGGCCATAAAAAGATAAAGGCAAAACCCAGGTGTGGTGGTACCCACCCATAACCCCAGCACTCAGAAGGCTGAGGCAGGAGGATATGCATAAATTACAAGCCAGCCTGGGCTACACAGTGAGTTCAAGGCCAGTCTGGACTACAGACACCCTGGGGGGGGGGGGGGGCGGCGGGAGGGAACACAGCAAGGTGTGGTAGCGCAGCCTCTAAGCCCAGTTACTTGGGAGGCTAAGGGACATGAATCTCAAGTGTGAGGCCAGCCTGGGCAATTAATTGAGACCTGTGTCAAAAGAAAAAAGGGCTAGGGACGTTAGTGATATACCTCAGCTCTCCCTGGGTTCAATCCTCACTACTGCCAAAAAAAAAAAAAAAAAGCGTTACATCAATTTAAATGAGCTTTGAGTAATCAGAACTCAAGACGCTAGGCTATTACTGCCCATCTTGATTCAACCATTAAGCCAAGAGGCTTACAAGTAAACCAGGCACAGGGAGATAAACTTGAGGCCTGAATTCTAGAAACTGCTGAGTCAGGAGAGCCGTTTTCAAGACAACTGGCCTAAGAAAATCCACTTACGCACAAGGGGAATTGGTGGACCATTTCTGAACCCTTTGTGATCATGTCCAAAAGCTTACAGGAGGGTTCAAAGAAAAACAGGACGAGGGTAACCCCAGCACAAGCAACATGATGACTTCTGCCAAGTTCCCAAGCCCAGGGGCACAGCCATCTATAATTTTCCTCCCGGCAGTGCAGTCCTCCCCCCAGCACCTGTGCCACCTGCTCTGCCCCACCCCCACCTTGTCCTGGGCCTCATGGCTGTGACTTAGAGCTGTCCCTGCACATTAAGCCCAACGTTTCCTTCACACCCTACAGACTCACACCATCTTCTCACTCCTGGGAGTAGACCATGCTTACGTCACCAGCATTGGCAGGCTTATTGGAATTGTTACCCTAAAAGAGGTAAGATGCCAATGGCCACCATTTCTGCATCCAGAAACATGGGGAAGCTTATGTCCCCGTGGGGGAGTCCTGGAAAGGAGGGTGGCAGGGAGCTCCATGTGGAGAAATCTGACCCCTTCACCTCTCCAGCTTCGGAAGGCCATTGAGGGCTCTGTCACAGCCCAGGGTGTGAAAGTCCGGCCGCCCCTCGCTAGCTTCCGAGACAGTGCCACCAGCAGCAGTGACACGGAGACAACAGAGGTGCACGCACTCTGGGGACCCAGCTCCTGCCACGGGCTCCCCCGAGACAGCAGCCCTTCTGACAGCGACGACAAATGCCAGTGACACCCTTGGGTGGCCGCCACCTTGTTTCTGCCTCGGAAAAGCAGGAAGCAGCTACAGCCAGAGGCCAGAGCCCAGCCCTCCAACCACACTTGGGGTGCTGGCTGCTCCCACTCTGCCTTGGAGTCCAAACCAGCCAGTCTACCCCCACCCCAGCTTTCCAAGGGCAGGAAGTTTTCCAAGCCCTAAGTGAGACAAGACGGGGGCAGAGTCATGTGGCCCCTGCTTCCCTTTGAGGGGGACAAGGATAGAACTAAGATGGATTTATATTGGAACAACCAATGAACAGATGTATATAGAGATTTACAAAGATTTTTATATTAATTTAATAAAACAAATTCTTAAATAGAACAAAATAAACACCTAATGAGCCACTTATATATAGAATGCTTATGCCCACCGGCTCGTTCTTACCTTGGGTCTGCTTACCTGCCAAAGCCTATCCCGCCCACAGCCACGCCAAGCTACAGTCAGGTGTCCTCAGAATGCAGAATGCCACAGGCCACCACTGCCTGGTCATTAACACTACTGTGACCACGGCCAAGACACTACCATCCTTCCTCCCTCATGACTGTCACTCAGTGGCACAATTCTGGCCTGGCACAGGTATCAGCTGACAACTTCCTGGCCACCCAGTGGCCCCCTTGTGGCCCTCTCCAGAAAAACATCAAAGCCACAGCTCAGGACCAACCCAAGGCCCCACCTCGCAGCCCAGCCCTGTAGAACCTGGGGAGGGCAGCACTGGGGAGGGAGGGCAGGCCATTAGCTCCAGACCCAGGAAATAAATTTGTCCTTCCAGTGCCTCCTAGAGAAGATCCAACTAAAAGAACAGACCAGAAACCTTCTGTCATTAGGAAAAAAGATTTAGAGACAATGGAGAAGTGAAGCACAGCACGAGCCCAGCAGGGCAAGGGCCCATAGGGGACGGGCTCCGTCAGTGGGCTCCAGGCAGGCAGGAGCCAGCCCCCCGTCGGGAGGTGGTTCTATCAAGCACTGCACATGGACTCAGGTCAGGACAGAAGCAGAGAGGCGTGGGGAGGGGAGGAGGCGGCCAGGTCCCGCCTACTTCACCACCCCAGCCCAGACACGATGACCCCTCAGGAGTTCACCTCATCTGAGGAGGAAATGTGGCAAGTTTTGGACTGAAGAACATGAACATCACTGTGCCACAGCTGTAGCCATGCCCCAGGGGCCCCGGGCACACCCCGGCAAGCCCCAGGCGTGGGGGCAGGACATGCGCCCCCAGCCCGGCCTCTGCCTCCTCTCCGAACACTTTCATGCAAAACACACAATGGAGAAGTGAGTGCTCCCAGGAGCCCTCTAGCTGTGGAGCTGGCTAAGCGCCCTGAGCCCACACCTGGGCACACAAGCCTGGCCCCCAGCGGTGGCCAGGGGATGTAGGCCTTGAACAGGCAGGATGTGGGTCACTGTTCCTCGGGCTCCACCTCATCCTCATCTAAGGATACCACCCCAGAAGAGGCCACGTCAGAGGCTTGCCGCTGCCGTTCCCAGCTGCCCCCAGGCAGAGGGCAGGGTGGCTGGCAGTCCTTGCAAGGGTCCGGCTCCTCCTCAGCAGGGGAAAGGCAGGCCTCCGTGAGGGTCGAGTTGTAGAGCGAGTCCTGGGCCTCCAGAGGACCCAGGCTGCGGAAGGCACTTTCCCGGCTGGGGGGAAGTTTGGCGAGGAGCAGCTCCTCACCCAGCAGCTGGGAGGTCAGCCGGGCTGGGGAGCCCAGCAACCCATCCTCCAAGCTGCACAGGCTAGAGCACAGGGTATCTGGGGACACGGTCTGCGAGCAGTCGCTCTCAGGCTCCACGGAGCCCTGGCGCACAGGCCTGGAGAATCGGCGACCGGTAAAGAGGTCCTGGAGGTGGGGTCCCAGGGGCAGCTGCCCGGCCAGGTCTGTGAGGGGAAAGAAATGACAGCTCTGTGGGTCCTGTTTCAGCTGGCCAACCGGAAAGCAAAAGGCCCCAGCCCAGCTCCATCCTTGCCAGAGCTTTAGGAGCAGGGGCTTGAATGGGGGCTGGGGAGTCTCAGGCAAGTCCCAACTTGGGCTGCTTCGTTTCCTCTCGTGGTGAATTAGGAATCCTAATTATACCTACCTCACTTGCGGGGTTGCGAAGAACAAAAATGTGGCTCAAAGGAAGCAGGTAATCAATTCAGGGCCACTGTATTTGGCCCTGCAGGTTGCTCCCGCACAAAGCAGTGAGAGAGAGGGCTACAATTCAGCTCACTCTCAGCCCAGGCGGGCAGGACCCGCCAGAGAAAGGGGAGGGCTTCCTGTAACTGCTCCAAGGTCCCACAGGGGCTAGCAGCAACCTTGCCTAAATGTTATCATGGAATTCAAGCAAACAAAAATACTGTGGCCGGATGTGGTGGCGCACACCTGTAATCCCAGCACTTGGGAGGCTGAGGCAGGAGGATCAGTGTGAGTTCGAGACCAGCCTGGGCTACAGAAGTGAGCTCAAGGCCAGCATGAACTGCATAGTGAGACCCTGTCTCAAAAAGACCAAAAAAAAATGCTGTGGCTGGGTTCCAATTTGGTCTAAGGCATTCAAATCAGTGCCCTCTGAACAACAGCAGCAGTCTCCAGTGTCCAGCACTTATGGGGAACTAGTGGAGGTAATCCTCCAAGGCAAGGAGGTAGGGGGCAGGGGTCCTGTGAGGCTGGAACCCCAAGCTTCAGAGAAAACCAGCTGAGCAGGCCAGGCAAAGGAAGATGAAAGAGAGCAGAGCACAGCTGCACAACCCTGCAGGGTCCCCTCGGCAAACTCTGCCCCTGGAGGGCCCACAGGCTGGAACGCATGGATACGAAGCTGCAGACGGCAGCCCAGGCCAGCACATCTTCCTGTTTGTCTGGGATGGTGCCTTGTGAGGGGCTGTGCCACCACACTGTGACTCATCTGTCCTACCACAGCCATCAGGAGGAAAGGCGAGGGTGCTGTGGCCCTTCCCAGAGATGCAGCTACACAGGGGGGCACATAGAGCCCCCTCCTGCTTTGAGGACTACAAGGTCCACCTATGTGCAAGGCCAGATGCTCAGCATCCGTAGGAAAGACGCTACACACTCCATTTCCAACTGCTAACTTCCCACCCATGTGTGGCTGCCTGCTACCACCACTGCCTGGACCTTCCCTCCGTAAGCCTCAGCACGCTGGGGTGCAGCTCAGGACCTCAGACCTACTGGGCAGATCCACACCACCGTAGTTGGGTACAGGCCCCTCACCTGCTTCAGTTCCCCCAGTGAAGTCCTCGTCATAGGATTCATCCGTGGAATCATCACCATCCACCGATGACCATGCTCGGAGTTTGGCTTCTGCGATGGCAAACTGCTCAGCCACTCCTGTTGGGGTACACAGAATTCATGAACAGAGCCACTGAGCTAAGCCAAGGGCTCGGCCTGCAGATAGGAAGGAAAGACTCATGGTAAGACCAGAAACAGCAGCCCTGTGACAAGCATGTGGCTGCCCTCCCTCCTCTGTGCCACCCACCTGCTGCAAAGCGAGCCTCCTGTTCACCCTCACTGAGATCAGAATAAGAAGAAAAAGCTGATTCCAGCGCAGCAGGGGAGTCACTGGGCTTGCTCCAGCCCTTCCACTCAATGAGGTGAGCCACCCGGCCTTGGGCCATGGCCGTGGGCTTGGTCACGTGGTCCTTTACCACCTGGGAAATACCTGGAAGTGGGGGGAAAGCCTGATGAGGGAATGGGTGCATGGGCCACAGTTAGCAGCTATGTGTATCTCTGAGTGGGGAGGAAGGTGATACCACCATTTGGAAAAGGTGACTGCAGAAAGCACCCACAGGAAACAGTCCCAAAAGGCAAGCGCAAGCAGAAAGAGGAGGAATAAAGTGGCAAGGCCCGAGAGCAGGCACATACCATGCAGGGAGGATCTAGCCAGCGCGGCAATCTCCTGGATGGTTAGGGCTCTCCGGGACTTGGGCAGCATTGCGACTGTGTCTCCAACATTCACCTTGAGCGACAGGATCTGGAGGTAAGTGCCCTCTGACAGCAATGACCACCCCTCCCATGCACCCACAGTGCCCTCTCCCCAGGTCTGAGGGGCCTCGGAAGCTAGGAAGAAGACCCAGGAGGGATGCTCACTCTGGGAGCTGCTGGCCAGCGGGAGGCTAAGAAGCTACCCCAGCAATGTGCCCTTGCAGGGAGCAGTGACAACTTGGCAAGCCCAAGTGAACCGAGGTATAACCAACCCTCACCTTCCCAGGCCCCAGAGGGAAAACAGGGTGCACCAGGAAGTGAGGAGTGGGGCTCTAAGGAGATGGAAGAGAAACAGGAAAGTGGGCCATTAGGGACTTCCTAAAGGTCCTCTCCCCTTCGGGCTCTTCCCATCTTCAGAGTCACATTCTGGCTGTTCCTCGTTTCAAATTCAGCCTTACTCCAAACCTCAACACTGCCATCAGCTGTTCCTAAGCCTCTCCTGCCAGTATCTGTTAAGTCCGAGTGACTCCTCTGACATGCCAGCCTTGGTGCTCCCACTGCCACTGCTCCTCCTGGAGCTCTCAATGTCCCCTGCCCAGGTTGGCACAAATCATGTTTTCTTCAACTTCTTTCAACCCTGCTATACGCTTTTTTTTAATTTTTATTTTGTTTACTTATTTATGGGTGACAGGTCTCACTATGCAGTTCAGACTGCCCTTGAACTCATTATGTAGCCCAGTCTGGCCTCATACTCAGGCCTCCTCCTGCCTCAGTCTCCCAAGTATTGCAATTACAGGCGTGTGAAATAACACCCACCTTCTGCTGTTTTCTTAGCTCCAAACATGTGGATTTATTCTCTCTCCCTCTCTCCCCATGGCTGGCTGGTTCTCTCATCCTTCCAGGCTGGGGTGAACATCACCCCCCCTCCTCAGAAGTCTTTGGGGACATCCTGCGGCGATCTGTTCTCCCGCTGTCATCTCCACCAAATCACTGTCCCACATCAATGTACCAGTCTGTGGCCCTTACTCGCAGTATGTGATTACAGCACACGTGTTTCCTGTTTCCTGCTGGACGCGCGCACTGAAGGTTTCAGTTTGTTGTGATCACTGCTGCACCCCAGTGTTTTAGCATGGTGCCTAATACAGAGTAATCTCTCAAAATGCACAGGCCAAATCAGAGAGACACAGCATATATGAAAACAATTTTCCTGGAGTGCAGTGGGTCACAGCCTATCTCTACTAAAATCTTTCCCATTCAATGACATCAATGCAGGCTTCACACTCAGGCCCTCAAGAGCCCTATTCTGGGAGGCCTCTGCCTCCTTCAGATCTTGCTCTCTATCACCAATACCACCCATTCCTCACCTTCCTCTTCCACCTGGAAAAAGAGCCCAGCATTCCCTTGGCCAAGACAACCTTTACCTGACCAAATGCCCCCTAGCAGTCTAGGGTACCACTTCCTGATAATGCCTTCAGCCCACAACCCCCCACTCCCACGTCCTTTCATAGTTCCTGAGGGATGCCAGGGCCTACATCTGACAGGCAGGTGTCCCTAACTCCATCCTGTACCTGGCTCCTAGACAGAGGGCCCCTCACCTCCCACAGATGTTTCTCCATGAGTGGAGGCACACCTCTTTCCCCGGCTTTGCTTAGCTCCCTCAGTCGCGTTCCCACCCAGCACTAGAGCAGCCTCCACCAGCCTCCTGACCTCAGACCCACCCTCTGTCCTTCCTTATTAGTACCTGGCTGTTAGAGACCTCTGGCCAGACCTGGGGGGAGGAGCACCTGAGGGGTGTTTCCTGTCTCTGTGTCCCTCCCTGCTCCTGCTCCCCCCAGCCACAGCCGCCATCCGTGCAGACTCTGCGCGCAGCTGCGGCCCAGGCCCAGAGAAAAGGTGTATGTCTCCCTGGCAACCCATCACCATGCAACAGGGTCTCCCGGGATACGGCCTGGGATGCGCTGACGTCAGCGCCGAAAGCGCAAGCGAGCCCGCCCGCTGGCACAGCGCCGAGCAGAGCAGACTGGAGCGGGGGCGGCCTTGCAGACCATCGGCCGGATAGCGCCTCCGCGCGCAGGAAAAGGAAGCCAGAGGCAGGCTGGCGAGGCGGGGGTGGGGGACACAGAGCTCCTGTATGTGGTTGCGGCACCACCACCACCCCCAACACCAGGCCCAGCACCTCTGGCAAGTCCTGGCTGTCCACGGAGGAAGGTCGGGAGGACCGGCTCCAGCCTCGGAGGGTGCGAGCAGATCCCAAAGAGGACAGAGAGAGGCCACGCGGAAGTTCGATCCACTCCACAGCCCAAGCAGGGTCCGAGGCCACTGTGAAGTGGGTGAAAGGCTGTTCAGCTAGGACTCCACTTTTGCCAAGATTCCCATTTCCTTCCAGTTTCACCATCTTACCATCCCCTCCCCCACCTTCCAGAATACCAGCGACCTCCTGGGGTCCTCTGGATCCGGTTTGACCCTGCAGCCGTTTCTTGTGGCAGCCCACTGGCCACCATCCTTCTCTGCAAATATTTTTCTTTCCTATAAATATTTCACCATCAAAACTCTAGGGAGAAACCCAAGCGGGTAAAAGTCGAAATCTTCTACCAGATTCTCAGCCTGCCCAAAATCCTTCCAAAAAACATACTACATTCTCCCTGAATCGCAGCCACAACCCGCGCGGCTGCTGCCTGCCTTCTCTCCGCCCGCTGCCTTGGTTCTTTCTTTCCCCCAATTTTTGGCTACTCTGCAGCTCTTTTAGTCTTTTTTTCTAACAAATGCCTGCCTTTTTTTCTTTCCAATTTTCACCCCTGTCCTAAAGCCTTTACCGGACGCCCTCTCTGGCACCAGTCTGGTTCTCCTTTCAGCCTGGTTCCCAACATCTAAGCCAGAGTAAATTTCCTCTCACCATCTGAGCACCGTGCTCCGGGATCCGTGCTTCCCATAACCTCCCAGATCACATCCAGGGTCTCTGGTCTCACCTCTGCGACTTGTCTGACAAGTCCATCGTCCTCCAGGCCCTTCACGCTGCCATACAAACATTTTGCCCAGCACAGAAATCATAGGCATGCTGGCTGTGTTGATGCAGAGAACCAAAATCCCAGGACTGCTCCAGGCTCAGCTCCCAGTTCTATTCCTGTTTTGGCTCCGGATGCTGAGCCAGTCCCCTCCCCACTTGGAACCTGTGCCTAGTCACAGAAGAACACTCCTGCCTCAACACTCCTGCCTCGTGGCTTGGAGGAGGTGGGAGTGCCACAGGCCTAGGCAACCTCTCTGGGGGCTGAGGAGCCATGGCCCATCCCCTAGACAGTGCCAACAGGCCACATACATCAGAACTGACCTTTAGCTGGAGCAGCCGTCTCTGTCCCTGAGCCTCAGCCAGCTGGTGGTCCCCAGAAATGCTACCAAGCAGAAGGAAGACAGTAGATTACAGGCCATCCCTGGCCCCCAGCTGGCACCCAAGCAGGGTTCTCAAGGCCAGTCCTGAGGTCAGCCAAATTTTCCTCGGACTACAGGAGCAGATGACTTCCTGAACTCCAAGCAGGCTGCAGGGATCACAGCAGCCCTCTGCTTCTCAGCCTCAAAAACCATGAGGTTAATTCAAGACTACAAATCCCAGAATTACTTCAGGCAAGTACAAATCTCAACAAGAGTTTAGCTCTTTAAGAAGTTCTAGAAGTACCAAGCACACTAAGGCCTGCATGACTGACCACCTGCCTTGAAGACCCAGTCCAAACCCAGCCATCACCATCACAAGTCTCTGCCTGACCTCAGCCTTTAACGAAACTCTGAATACAGAAGTGCAGTGGGCTGGCAGACCTAAAGACTGTAGCCAGGGCTCAGTGTGCATCGCCACCCGTGGAAAGCAAGGCCCACGCAGGGGTCCGCAGATGCGGGAAGCAAGCCCTGATGTTCTCCCTCTGGGGGCCTGTCTCTCCAGTGTCAAGGTGACTTGTTCTTGGTGAGGTGCAGGAAGGAAATGAAAACAGGTGTAGGAGGTGAGAGGTGCTCAAGTGCTCACAGGTCCCCTCATGAGCCGGCTGACGGCGAAGCGGGAGGAGAGTGTGGGAGGCAAAAACTCCGCTGGCAGGATGCGCTTTCAGAGGGGCGCCCAGCGCAGGCAAGGCTGCTCACAGGGAAGCCGGCGACGCGCGACAGGTAAGTCTGTGGGCAGCGGCCAAGGCGAGAGGGGACCTCGGGCGGCCCAGCCCCTCCCAAGCTGTGCGCCGCGGGGCCAGACCCGACGTGGGGCTAGGCGGACAGCGGCGCGACGGCGCGACCACGCGTCCTCTTGCCGAGGCCCGAGGCGAGCAGGCCGCCAGCCCCCTCCCCGCTCCCGCCCCGGCCCGCCTACCCGCGCAGGCTCCTCCCCCTGCCGACACCGGCCCCCTCCTCAAGGCCCACGCCCTCGGCGGCCCGCGCACAGGGCAGTCGCAGCCCGACGTCCTGGTCGCGCCCGGCCTCTACCGCTTACCCTGAGCCGCCGGGCTCCGAGAGCCAACACAGCCCCTGGCCGGGCACCCAAGCACGCTCGGGGCCTGGGCCATCGCCTTGCCGAGGTCAGGCCACCACCCGGAGGGGACTGCCCGTGAGGCGGGGGCGGGCGGGAGCCGCGCGTCGGCCGCCGCTCCCGGGAGAGGGACCCGGGCCGTGACGTCGACGCGTGGGCGTGGCTTCCCGCATCCCCTCCCACGGAGGGCGGGACAAGGCCGACGTCACGGTCACGCAGGGGCAGCCCGGGGCCGAGCCGTGTTCACCGGTCCCCAGCCCTTCTTCTGGCTCTGCGGGCCATCCTTAAGGCGAGCGCGGCAGAAACTCCCTAAGCTGCAGCCGTAAGACAAAAAAATGCCGCGCGACTCCC
>PVKN010010583.1:0-22488 GCA_004027915.1 Capromys pilorides
TGTTAAAGGTTTGAAAGAGTTTGAGAATACCTTCCCAAAACCAAATACACATGGGAATACTAATTATTATACAGACTAAAAAAGGAATACTTGTGAGCAAAGGATTAAACATCTGTATTAAAATTTTTTCATTACTAAGATTATAATTCTTGTTTAAAAATTATCAGAATGAAACTTTTCAACCAATAACTATAAACCTCACAGTATTCAATACATATGTATACTTAGTGAATGAAATAACTAATTTGAAAGAAAGGTAATTATGCTGAAAGAAAATAACATAACAAGCTATTTAGGCCTATGGTTTAATTATTAAATAAGCCTGAACAAAACTTTATGAAGAAAACATCTTCATTTCAGACAGGAAATGATGATCCATGTATTTTCACTCACAACTACCTTTCTAAGTGCAGACTCAAAAATGCAAGCCAGCAGTACTTTATGAAACCAAAATGAGTAGGGAAACAAAAGTTTCAGTTACTCCTAAGTACGAAATTAAAAAGTTAGATCTTCCTCAACTATTCTTAGTCATCTTACATAAACTGCTGGGCATGGTGGCACACAACTCTAACTAGCATTTGGGAAGCTGAGGCAGGAGGACTGCTCAGAGTTCCAGACCAGCCTGGGCTACATAGTGAGTTCAAAGCCAGCCTGAAATAAGATCCTGTCTCAAGAAACAATAATTTTACATAAAATAAAAAAGCTAAACACAAAATTACCCAGTTTAAGCTAAAAAGTAATGGAACACATAGTCCAACAGAATAAGCTATAAATTTAGTTTGGATGTGAGATCACATTTGTATGTTATCTGCATACACAATGCAGATAATGAAGTCTTGCAATCATGAAGGAGTATGGGCAATCTCACTAAGGTCTTAAAACTTTCCATTTTAATTAACCAGGTATATAGGTGGGTTTTTTTTTTTTTTTTTTTGGTCTTTTTGAGACAGGGTCTTGCTATGCAGTTCAGGCTGGCCTTGAGCTCACTTTTGTAGCACAGGCTGGTCTCGAACTCACATGATCCTCCTGCCTCAACCTCCCAAGTGCTGGGATTACAAGCGTGCGCCACCACGCCCAGACAAACCAAGTATATATTTAAAGTTAATCACACTACACACGAAACTAAATTTTAGAACAATCATAGCAGTCTTTTCTTTACAAATAATATAAACCAGAAACTTACTTGTGGAGGAATGATGTTTTCAATACTGATACCCACATATACCAAACGTTCTTTCCTTTAAAAGAAAAAGTACATACAAAGTAAGATTAAAAATAAAATTGCTGCAAAAATATCATGAATGCATATAATCAAATTATAATTCATGGTACCAGAAAACTAAGTCATAAATATATTTGCGATTATTTATAAAACTTAAGTTAGTATCTGTGCAAAGTACTAAATTTTCTAAAGAAATGGACACACATTTTTTAACTTATACTAGTGAAATGAACCCTTTCACCAATAGAGACACACAGGGTTCATGAAGAGTCCCTTTTGTGACTTGTTTACTGACCCTCAGTATATACAGGTTTCAGCTCATGGCAGACATAGGCAGTGAACACTTCCAGCAGCCCTCTTTCTGTCCCTAATGTGCTGTCCACTCACACCCAGGATGGACATTCCCGTTATCCACACACAGAATTATGCCAAAACAATCAGCGGACTAATTTAGTAACCACACACTCAATCCCAGCACCCCACTCTAGATTCAGCCTCCTCTGAAAAGCAGAACTCTGAACTGTGCAAGGCTTTGGGGATATCTTTAGACACAAGCTGTAACACAGGGCTGCATCTCCCATCCTTTCCTAATTTTTTGTTTTTGAGATAGGGTCTTTGTAAGTTGTTAAACTGCAGAGACCAGCCTTAAACTTGTGATCGAGCTTTCTTCCTGAGACACCCAAAGGATTATAAGCGCGTGCCACCACATGTAACTGTCCTAATGTAACTTAATTATTACACAGCCAGCTTTGATTGAGTAAACTATTTTAAAATGTTAGAATACTTTTTAAGCAATAGTATGTGTATATACACAATCATAATCTTATAATAAATATCACAAAAAAGAATTGTGTAACCTTTTCAAGGTGTGAGTAAATGACACAAAGACTACTCAATTTTAGCTAAAAAGTCAGACTGCGCAGATACGGCTTTGTGTTTTACAGTGCTACAGTAAAAGAATCTTTAAAACCAGAAGATAAGGATCTGAACCACCAGTGACATTTCAATAGCTTCATTTTCAAAAAAGACTTTTATGAAATTAGTTCAAAAAATCTTACATCATAACTATGTACCATAGGAGCTTTTTCTCACTTTTGTAAAGTTAATCCAATACAATAAAGATAGCTGAATTCTGACACGCCAGGATATATTAAGATCAATTAAAATAGTAACAGCTCTCTTCCCTTTGCTTGCAACTTCCCTTCTGGAGAGAAATTAATGCAGCTATTTAGTCTTCATCCTTTTAGTGCCCTAAAGTGTCAGCATTACATAATGGTAATAAAATGCCCGCAAAAAACAATTTAAAGGGAAAGTTCATTTTGTTGCAGTTTCAGAAATGTTAGTCCACAGCTTCCTTCGCTGCTTCGGGGCCTAAGATGAGGTAGAAATACCTTGGCGAAAGAGCAGGCCAGAGGAGAACTGTGGACCACATTCTGCTGTGAACTCCTGAGTGGGTTAATGACCTTGAAGGAGCCATTAGGAGCTGTGGGCCAGGTGCAGCATACACGCTGCTGGAGCTATATCTCTGAGAGGCCGAGACAAGCCCCTTCTTCTCAGGCTTTTCTCTTTCCTGGATTTTGAGCTGCCGTGAAGCTTTGCTCTACCACACAATTGCACAATAATACTCAGAATTACCACAGGCCCAGAATAACACGCCTATAAATCCTCGACTCTTTTTTTTTTCTCTACAGGGTCTCACTACGCAACTCATAGTGATCCACCTGTTGCCTGCCTCCCAAGTGCTGAGATTACAGGCGCACACCAGCTCAGCGTGGCAGGCGGGGCCAGGAAGGGAACCTTGGCCCCTGTGCTTCCCTAAGCAAGCGCTTAATCCGCTGAGCTTAATCCGCTGGCCCTTTAATCCTTGACTTATTAACAAGAATCCCATAGACAAGTTAGGAAAACTGTCATTATGAAATTATTAATTTTAATAATTTAATGAATGATAACAGTGATACTTGTAAAAGAAATAGCCTAAGACTTCACAGCTTGAACTCTTATTAAATATGTGTGACACATTTTAAAATGTGATTGAAAAATATGATGAATGTTTAAATTAAAGCACATACACTGCCATAAATCCCCCTAAAAATACTCCTTGTCCCTAAGAACACATTTATCCTAAGATTCTTGCGACTTTATCCAAGTCTTGTTAATGCCTTTAATTGTGCTGTCATGGCTGACTGAACATCCTAGATGGAGTCAAAACATTTACCTTTCACAGTCACTTTAATTTTAAATAACCCAGAAGTTTCATGGCACCAGATCCAGTGAATAATGTGGATGAGGACACACTATAATACTTTTACAAGCCCATCTCTTTTCCATTGAATGGCAGCAGGCAGCAGCATTTAAAAGTTCTCATCACACTTTTAACAGACATTTAGAAAAAACAACTTCCAGAACTGCTTCACAAATTTGGGGAAACAATGGGATGGTATATCTGAGATGATTGGAATATTTTTAAAGGATTAATGGTAATGTGTCTTTTACTGTAGTACACTTTTAACAATTTAAGCATTCACTATATATTTTGCTTATCCCCAGTATCTCTCCTTAAAATAACTATGTTTACTGACAGAATTTCTTTCTTTATATCTTTTAAATCTCCACTTTCATTTGGCAAATATTTCTTTCCTCAGTTTAACTGAAAAACACAATTTACATGTTAGGCCAAGATGAGGTATTTGTAGGTAAATATGATATAGCTTTCTATCACAATCATGTAACAAGTGACTATGGACTATTATGAACAGGTATAATGGAAACATGGAGAAGATAAAAATTAATTTTATATGAAGACCTGTGAAAGCTGAGAAAGCTTTAAGCATGTGGTAACATTTGAGCAGAATCTTAAAGCAAGGATTTCTCTTCACATCTTTCTGTTGTTCAGTAATGTTAGGGAAAGATAACCTTCTATTCCATCTTACTACCTAACTCAATTATATCTGAACAAGACATTATCATTACCAAGAATCACAATTCTTCACAAAATTCCAATTGTAGGTATGCTGTTCATTAACTTCTACTAGCCGACTTCCAGCACATTCTACTTTGTGCTGACTGCAACAGTTCTTGGACTCCAGCAGGACATCTATGCACTGGCCCTACCATCTTTTGAATGCTGTCCCTAACTCTTCATGTGCTTCCTTCCCCTTACCTGGCTTACACCCCACAGTCCATTATTATAAATAACCTTTTACATACTGTTTCAAATTTTTTGCCCTTCTCTTTCCCCTTTGTTAAATTATCTGAAAAGTTTTAACCCTGATTAAATCCAACTCTTTGCCAGTAAAGTACTAGTAGTAATGGATCTATCTGGAGTTAACTAAATTCCAAAATAATCTCTGGTACCAAGTTGTGCCGGGAATATTTATAAATTATTGAATAGCTTTTTCTCTTTTTTTTTGGTATTTAGTACAGAGTCTACAGGGTCTCACTACAGACTAGACTCATAGTGATTCTCTTGTTTTCAGCCTCCCAAGGTCTGGGATTACAGGCCCACGTCACCATGCTCAGTCTCAGCACATCCCAGGGGCCGGGCCTACACAGCATGCTGGGGAACCCTGGTCCCTAAGCCTACTTACTATCTGGCTGGCCCCACTGAATAGAATCTTAAAATATCAGACTTCATAAGTATTGCAGCTCCTGATCTATATATAGTTGCTGGATACTCATAAAACACTCACTGATACCTGCTTTTTCACTAGACTATGCAGCTAGTTGAGGTGGAGATCACATTATGTATGTCCTCATCTTGAATATATACTGCTTTTTACCTCAAAGAACTCTACTATTTAGGGCAATGATGGCCAATCTTTTAGAACTTTCATATTAAGAAACAGCCAGCTGTGACAGGCATGCCATATATATGCCATCATTGGTATAGTGGAAAAGATACCCAACTGAAAAGAAAAGATGTTCTTATACCATGAACATATGATATTCTCCTTTGTATGACACAGTCACATCTAAGGCTCAGTGTTCATCTACAACCATAATTATACAAAAAAAATTATGGATCTCTTTTTAGAAAGGATGACAAGGAAGATTACCAACATTATTGCAACATCCTAGCTCTAATTCCATCCCTCTTACTAGAGAAAGCAGAGGAATATTCCTCAATTTCTAAGAATATGCAGATTTAGAAAAAAAGATTGAGACAAAGAAAAAATCAAATGAATATTTCAGATTTAATCTGAAGCATCTCTGTTACAGTTTCCAGTATCAAAAATAAACAACTCAGCACATCATAACAGTTCTAATAAGCAGGGCAAGGTAGCACACCTACGAGGCTGAGGCACAAGGATCAATACAAGTTTAAGGCTGGCCTGGGTGGTGAAGTCAAGGCCAGCCTGAACTGTACAGCGACACCCTGCCTCAAGAACAAAACAAGTGGAGCTGGGGAGATAGCTCAGTAGAATAAATGCTTGCCTGACAAGTGCAAGGGCCTGAATTCAATCTCCGGTTCTTCAAAAAAACCAGTTCCAGATAGGTGGTGCTTACTAAAGATCACTTTTGCATGGGGCAAAATGAGTATACAATTAGATGAATTCCTAAAGGCAAACTAAATTTGTAGGGCATACCATGAGTCAAAGACAAAAAGAGTAGCACATGGAGGTGACAAAACCGATCAGGAGGCATCACATTTTCTCATAATACAACAGAGGATAATAAGGGCTATCATTAATCCCAATACTTTGGGAGGCCAAAGCAGGAAGAACCAAGGTAGGCCCAGTTTGGGTAACTGAACAAGACAGCCTCAAAATAAAAAAATGGCACAGAGCTTAGAAATGTAGTTTAGCATTAAGGTCCTACGTGCAATACACAGTACTTTAAAACAACAACAAAAGACACCCTCAGAAGAAATGTTGAGTTCTATACTCCTACAGATTAATCCCCTGAAAATCATCTCTAACACATCTGCCTTACTACTCTTATAGTAAGACTATATAAAACTACACAGTAAGACTGCCTTAAGGTAGGTCTCACATAGGTTGTGTTACACTGTATATTGCCAACATCTCAAATGAATTCCTTTTTGTATTACTAAAGCTTTTTAAAATAAAACAAATATTGCAATCCCTTGTTTGATGATTCCCTAAATGCTTACAGAGAATAACGCAAATTTCATAGTCAGGTATACAAAGCTGTTTGCAATTTGGATTTGCTCAGCTTTTACAGAGGTATAAATGCACTATCTGCCAACTGGCCAAATAGCTTAGCAGATTAAAGTGCCTGCGAACAGATGGCAACTGAGACTGGGCGTGGTGGCACTCACCTGTAATCCCAGCTCTTGGGAGACTGTAAACAAGCGGATTACTACGAGTCCAATCTAGTGGTGAACACTGATCTGAACACCCTGTAGACCCTTCCCTAAAACACACACACACACACAAAAAAAAAGTTCCATCTTCCTATCCTCAATTTTATACTTGCCTTTACTTGGATCTGTGCTCAAATTGTCTGAAATACTTGTCTGTATGCCCACATGCCCTAACTTTATCTTCTAAAGTTTCCTGAAAACTACAACTCCCCGGAAAAATACGTTTTACAATGTTCTTGTATTGCTCTAAACAGACTTTGATTTTTACAACTATTTCATTGTATCACTGGTTCTCTCAATACAATGTGAGTTCCATATAAGCAAGAGCTTTCTCTTATTCGTCTCTTAAATTTGGCATAGTAGGTACAAATTATGTGTGGACATAGACTAAATATTAGCTGGTTGTGGTGCCACATAATCCCAGCACGTGGAAGGCTGAGGCAGGAGAATCACTATGAGTTCAAGGCCAGTCTAGAGTACACAGTGAGTTCAAGGCCAGTCTAGAGTACACAGTGAGACCTGGGAGGCGGGATGAGCGAATAAATTTACGATTTTTACTCTGAACTGTTTTTTAAATATTAGCTTGAAGTTCAGTCTTGCTTCCTCTAAAAAGCTTTGTTCAACTGCCGTAGACCACAATACTGTAGTGGTATGCTGAAATGCAGCCATCTTGTATAGTCATTGGACACCGTTCAGCAATTAAATGGTCTTTATTCATCAGTGTTAACATTGTCCCTGCAAAGAGATGACCTAGGAAAGTTTTAGACATGATTCTTAGTTCTTTTATGTTCACTATAGTAGTTAAATCCAAAATCTCTACAATACTTGGGCTACCATTTATTCACAGTATGCAATATTCAACAGATTGACAAAGTCAAATGATAATAAATCTTTCAAACTTAGTGAAACATTAAATATCTATTGCAACTCTACTACTATAGGGCAAAAGCAACCACTCACAATGTATCAGCAAACGAACGAAGCTGTGTGCCAATAAAACTTAATTATGAGCAATGAAATTTGAATATCAATTTCAAAGTGTCATGAAATATGACTAAGTTTATTTCCAACCATTTAAAAACACAAAACCATTCTTAGCAGGCAGCAGGGTGATATACTCCTCACTCTGCATTTTGTCAATTCCTGCTTCACACAGGCACAGTCATCTATATTGCAAGATATTTCTGCTGTCAAATTCCTAAGTACACATTAGCACACACACAAATACCTGCGTTCAGCACGCTCCTTTTTCTTTAAGGCAACATCCAAATCTTGCAACTGTTCCTCTAATTTTTCACACAGCAGCTTCTGAAGGAGCAAAGTGTATGTCATTTAAAACACCTCTGCACAGTAACTTATACACATATTAAGCTTGCAGATACTATGCTGTAAGAGCTGACAAGGGGCTATATAATGAATGCATATCGAAGCTTGTATTTTAGAGAAGAGAAAATGAGCACATAGAAACATACATCGGAGGAAATGCATACTGTATTGCAGGATGGGGGCAGGCATACCATTCTGTGCCTATCCCACTAGCAATAGTCTTATATTTAAAACAGCATTTGGAACCAGGCATGGTGGTCCACACCTATAATCCCAGCACTTGGGGATGCCAAGGCAGAAGGATCACAGTTCAAGCCTAGTCTGTGCAACTCAGCAAGACCCTGTCTCAAAATTGAAAAAAGGAGTTGGAAATGTAGCTTAGTGCAGAGACCTTGGGTTCAATTCTCAGTATCACAATAAACTTGTGAAAATAGCATTTAATTCAAACCTATACAGAATGTGTATAATTAAATAAAAAGATATAACATATTTGAAGGGAGACTGTATCACATATAGAAGTATCAACTCAAATTTTAAAAAATAGATTGTAAAAACTGAATAAAATAATGCCACAAGATTACTATGTCAAAACAAACCTTAAAAAATTTATTTGGCAAAGCTGTGCAAAGCCTTAGAAGTACATACAATTCACTGGAAATGTAACACCTATCGTCACTTTAAAAGTAAAGTGAGTGTAGGCTGGTCACACAAAGTACCCAAATGGGACAGTGACACAAAAATACCCTATTTTTCAGTCTCAAAAGAAATTCATCTAAATCATAAAGAAGCAAATCATGTTTCTAATACTGATGTTATTAATGAAACTGACCAAAAAATGGTAGACAGAAATGAAAAACAGAGAACAAAGAAAATATCAACACATTTCTTTTCTAAATGTAGTGCTCTCTGGGCATATAACAAATGTAAGGAAGAAACTCATGATAATTTTACAAAAGTTGGAGAACTTCTGAGAATTGCTTTGGAAAAAGCAAAAAGCAGACCTAAAAGGTATTAATGAAAAGTGGATGTCTAAACAAGAGGCAACACTGTTAACAAATTCTTTGAAAATGGAAGATACTTAGTGGCTATCAAATGTTATTAATTCAGATGTGAGACCAAGGGCTGGGTGGGTCATACATGTTGGCAAGGGGGGCAAAACCATTCTCCATCAGGGATGACCATCAGAGGAGGCCGGAGGCAGGCAGTATGGTATCCACTGTCACAAGAGTCACACAGAAGAATCTGAAATAAAACCACAGTAAGGTCAACCTAACTCTAAGGCTAAACCACATGATGCTGACTTTTAAGAATACAACTTCAATACTTAATACCCTACTGCGAAGTATTCTTTATGTGCATAGCGGTAATGAGTAAAAACCTCTGATGATTAGGAGTCCAACATGTCAGTTTTGAAAAAAATAAAAAACACCCCCCAAAAAACTAAAAAAATGCAAATGTACAAAATAGAGTGAAAAGTTGCAAACACTTCCTGAAAAAGTTAGAATCACTTT
This sequence comes from Capromys pilorides, assembly GCA_004027915.1. Classification (NCBI taxonomy): domain Eukaryota; kingdom Metazoa; phylum Chordata; class Mammalia; order Rodentia; family Capromyidae; genus Capromys; species Capromys pilorides. The sequence continues at coordinate 9,386 of PVKN010010583.1, forward strand.
ATAGTGTGTTATAAGTGTGATAACAGCACGATTTATAACAAAGGTGTTTTTAATATATTTAGTTGTTGCAGGGTCTCACTACACAGCTTAGACTCATGGTGATCCTCCTGCTTTCAGCCTCCCCAGCACTGGGATTATATGCGTGGGCCACCATGCCCCAGACTCTGGCTGGCACTGGCACATATGTGGTGCTGGAGATTGAACCATAGTTCCTGCGCTTGCGTAAGGTTGCCTAACAGGCACTCTAGTTCACTGAGCTATCTCGCCATTCTTACAACAAAGTTTTAAAACTCAAGTATCAGAAACTAATTCACATATAGAATTTTAAAAATACAAAGTCTGTTGTAATAACATTTCAAATACCTACATGTAGGAAACCTTCATAGTTGCTTTTAGCATACAAATTCAAATGAAGGACTGAGATATTGGAAAAGGATGGAATATTCAGATCCATATGTATTAGGGTGGGGAGGGAGAGCTCAGTAGTCTAAGCATCTGGCTGGCAAGCACAAGGGCCCAGGTTCAATCCCCTATACTGCATGCTATACCAGCCCCAGGTGCCTTGCTGGCCACTAAAACCAGGTGTGGTGGCACATGCCTATAATCCTAGCCCTGGGGAGGCTGAGACATGAGGATCACTAGGATTCTGAGCTGCATAGTGAGAAACAAAAAAGACACTGAAAAAAAAAAAAAAAAAAAGAACCACATGCTCAACTACAAAGACCACTACTAGTAGTAATAATTACTCTTATAATTGACATTTTATTGCTGCCTGAGTTTAAAAAGACCAACTTTCTAGAACAACATGGTACATTCACAAATGTTTAACTCAACCATTTAAATTTAAACAATTTCAGATTTATATAAGAGATGCAGTTCTTATGTGCCTTTCCCTAGGCTTTCACCATGGTTAAAAGCTTATATAGCCACAAAACAGCCACCAAAACAAAGTCCGTACCATATCAGATTTTACAAGTTTTTCCATTTGTGCTTTTTCGGATTCTGAATCTGGGATTACAGCATTCTCTTTCCCCTCCTATCTGTAAAGCCTTTCCATCTGTTTTCTGTGCTTTTGATAGTCTGAAGAACATTAGTTCAGTATCTTATCAACCATCCCTAAATTTGGGTTTGTTTAAAGTTTTCTCATGATTTAACTGGAATTATGGGCTTTGGATATAATTAAATCACTGTAGTAACTGGTAAAGTACTGTACAAATATTTTGGATGAAGGTATGACACACTATGCAAACATCTTGTCTCTTTAATTTATTGTTGTAATTGTCCAATCATGGACACAAAGGACACTCTTTCATATTCGTTTTCTGATAACCTTCCTAAGGAAAGTTTATCTGTTTGCTTCCTCATGTTTGTTTATTTTAAAATACTTTCTTACTGTCTGGAACTACAGAGTGTTCCAGGCCCATTTTGCCTGTGCTAGCTACAGAACGCTCCAAAAAGCTCTGGTTCTTTTATTGGAAAAATACTATTGAGAAACCAAGGTCTATGTGGTCTGAATGTTCACCACTATTAGGTATGTTACAGTCTTTCAAGAGGCTCTGCTAAAAATGAGGACTGTATCTCCTATTATGTACATTTTATTTGCTCAACCCTAGTACACACGTAGTTTCTAAAATTTTACCTCAAGCCATGGGGGAGGAAAGGTTAAAAACAGAAATCTACCTTCTTCCTTCTCCATACCAGGCATTACTATTTGATCACAATGCCTAAAATTTATTGCTTTTTGGCTGTAAGCTTAATAAGGACAAGGACCATTTATATCCAGCTCAACATCCTATCCATACCACGTAACACACACTAGCTGCTACATGTTGTTTTAAAGACTAAGCACCTGACATGAGAAACCCATCCCATTTGGAGTCCTCAGGTTCTTTTTTAAACAATTTTATTTGTACAAATTTACAGTTCAGAGATCTTCAGCATCAATGGCATTCTCTGTGACAAAGTAACAGCAATGGTCATTAAGGGGACAACTTGGACCCCTTATCCCTCACTCTGTATTTTACTTGTTCTGCCCCACTTGTGTTACAGACAGCTGCTGCTGCCATAAGTAAAGGCACTTTTTTTTTTTAAAGGATGTTAGAATATGGTAAGTAAAGAATACAAAAGCATTGCTTATTCTGATTTCGAAGGTATAAAAAGCTGTCTCAAACCTTCTCTAAAAAACACTAAGAACCATCTTCTGAGCATAATTTTAGCATCTACTTTTCACAGAGTTAAAGCTATTTCCAACCTGTATGTCTATTACTTTGCCATTCCAAGGATGGGACCGAACTCAGGTCTTTGAGCTTGCCAGGTAGGCACTTATGCCACTGAGCTATCTCCCTGGCTTGTATTTCTATTAGTTGAAACTTCAGAATCTACATGGATATGACAAATTTCACTGATTTAATTTCTTGAAATGACAGTAAACCAAAATTAATTTTTAACCGAACACGTAAGAGATGCAGGATTTTGCTAGGTAATTTCACCTAACTTCCACTAAGTGGTGGAAGGAGGATCTGACCCAGGCACGTCTGGCCCCAAGCTTTTTCTAAACCATACTGCTTTCCAGGAAAACAGAGCAACTATCTTATATTGAAAACTTTATTATTTTTTAAAAAGTATGTATGTATGCATGCATGCATGCATGCATGTATTTATGTACGTATGTATGTATGTATGTATGTATGTATGTATGTTATGGCAGTCTCAGCCTAACCTGGGGGTTGGGCTGGCACAGCATGTGGCGCTAAGGATTGAACCGTGGTCCCTGTGCTTGCCTAAGTTTGCCTGCACAGGTGCTTTAGACCATGGAGCCATCTCACTGGCCCTATATTGAAAACTTTAGAGCAGTGATGGGAACCTTCTAGAGCTTTCGATGATAAGAGTCAACCATGGCATACATGTCATGGGTTTCCTACCACTGCTTTAAAGAATCTCAAAGCACTTTCGCTTCACAGATTCCATGTAGCAGTATCACTCTGAATACCTGTTTCTACTTAATAGTTGCAGCTTCTCTTTAAACTTAAGTCTCTGAAGAATAACAGAGGTGTATAGAATCAGGAACACTAAGGGTGAACAGACTCACCAATGAACCAAACAAAATATATATATATGGATTAGGGACAGTTTCTCCTAATGCAGGCCATCACTGAACAGCTTGCTCATTGTAAGAAAACATCTTATAAATCTGATGCTATTCTGAATATATTTAGCTTGTAACTTATTTTTAAATTATAAATTTAAAACAAATTAAAGTCCTATGGTTACCACTTGATTTATCTTTTTATAGAAAGCAATAAGGGCTTAAGATCCAAGTTACTTAAAGCTGATTATTTCAAAAAAAGGGAAAGAAAGAAAAAAAAAAAACAGAGGAAAAGAACAGTCCGTGTCCCCCCAACCCCCAACCCAGGCATCAAACTCAGGACCTTGCACTTGCCAGGCAGGCACCTGTGCCCCTGAGCTATCTCCCCAGCCTCAAGAACAGGTTGTCCCCCCCCACCCCCCAACAGTATGGGTACTGACCCAGGGGCATTATACTACTGAGCTACACCTCCAGCCCTTCTTTATTTTTCACTTTGAGACAGGGTGCTACATTGCCTAGGCTGGCTTCAAATTCGTGATTCTCTTGCATTTTTTTTCCAAACTAGCCAGGATTATAGGCATGGGCCACTGGGCCTGGCCAGGAGAGAAATATTTGAATAAACTCACTGAAATATGAGAAGCAATTCGGAATAGTACATTTACTCAGTAGTGAAAATGCCAACATATATGCCAGGTAGAATAAAAGCAAGCTGCTGATCCTGGTCCTTCTTCAAACTGGATTGTTATCCAGTTTCTTTTAGAAAAAGAAATAAGGTAACATTAAAAAAAATTCAAATTATGACAAAACTCAGAAGAACTAGTTTCTCAGAAGTTCAACCACAATGTATCTGTAACACAGACACTGCGCATTTAGACAGGTACATACTAGCTCAGGATGGTTTGGAAGGCCACATTTTTTGCATGGTTCGTCATCATCTGCTAAGATGGCATCTTCACTTTCCTTTTCTTCTTCCTCTTCTGAAGCTACAGATGACTTCTCACTGTCAGACCCTTCACTTTCATCATTGCTGGAATATTTCCATTTGCCACGTGTTCGAGAACCAGTCCATCGAACTTTTCCTTTGGATTTTACCTTGTATAAAGTGAAATTAAGATAATTTGATAGGATAAGAAAATTTCTTTAAAAACCTCTGATTATCTCACTTGTGGACTATTTAATTAATATACAAAGAAAAACATTATCGTTTTCACTGCTAGTTATACCTACTATCAAATTATGGTACACATTTCCATTACTTTTGGGGATTTCAAAAATGAAACTAAAATGACTGTCATATAAATACTTTTCTTTATAAAATATTTTTCTAACATTATAAATGATGTCATCATTATAAATGATGCCATCATGTAACTGTATTAATCAAATCCCCTCTTAGACATTTAGGTAGTTGTTTCCCAGTTTTTCACTTTATAAACAATGTTTACTTGTAAATATAAATGTTTACAAACACTTTTGTAGTTAGGATAAATTCCTTGAAGAGGATTCTGGGTCAAAGGCCATGTACATCTTAAAGGATATGTCAGTAATAAAGAGAAGACTACATATTCACTGTTTTATTTAAAGCCTGTAAGAAAAATGAACCTTTTTTTTTTTTGGTGGTACCGGAGATTGAACTTGGGACCTTGCACATGCCAGTCAGGCGCTTATACTACTGAGCTGTCTCCTTGGCCCGAACCTAAAATTTTTAAGTGGATCAGAGCTTGATATAAAAATTTTGACAAACTATGCAATGCTGTGAACAGCTTTTTACTGCCTACTACTTTTGCAGTTTTTAACTTGTATTTCACATCATTCTTTCACTATAAGTTTTCTAGCTAAAAACAAAATAATCTTGAAAAAAAATTTAAGTACACAAAAATGTAGTATTTCAGGAAATAAAGGGTCACTTAACAATGAAAAAATATTCCAATCATTTAAAGAAATTTAAAGCAAAAGTAGCATTCCTGTTTATAATGAAATCCAACAGACTAGCCAGGGACTTTTCTTTTTGGGGAGGGGGCATTTCTTGAGACAGGGACTTTGCTTAGTAGTGCAGGCTGGCCTTGAACTTACCATGTAGTCTATAGCCGACTTCTAAGGTTTTTGTTTTTTAAAAATAAGAGCATCACATAAAAAGAAGATTCTAAGCCTAATGTTTAAAACAGGGGAGAGACAAGGTATCCTAGCCAATGCGATGAGGTGGTTCATTTACAGGGCCTTTTGAAGGGCAATGTGGCAGCAGTTATCAGAAATTATCCTACACATGCCCCTTGACCCAGAAATTCCAATTCTAGGAGTCTATTCTAAAGAAATACTCACTTATGTCCAAAAGGATTCTTCAATGCAGCATTGCCTGTAATAGTGAAAAATTGGAAACAACCTAAATGTCAATTAATAAGGTTAAATAAACTGAGGTATAGCCACACTATGAAATACTATGTGTTCATTAATAAACAAAAGGTGGACTATATATCAAGTGAGCTAACAGAAAACTTAAAATGACTGGATCAAATTTAGTTTTCATATTGTTTATAAGAATACACATAAATACGTGGAAACATAACGCACCCCTAACTATTAATAATGGCTGTAAAGAATTTCCACTGTACAGCCCTACAGGTTGATGTTACTTAACAATTTACTAAAGGATATTGTCTGCCTATCATAGAAAAAAGAAAAGAATATATACAGTTTGAAATTTATTATCCAGGGCTAACTACTAAGAAAGATTGAGAAATGAAGTTTCTCCCCTTATTACTCTTTCAGGCAAAAGCAAAAAACTATAAACAGACAATAAATATTTCTAACTAAAATTTAATACTCAAGAGTATATATTTTACCTTGCTTACTTTCGAATTTGTATCCTTCTCTGTTTTTTTCAAATTTTCTTTTTTCTCTACTTTCTGCAAAGCTGCTGACTCTTCTATTTCTTCTTCACCTTCACCTCTTTTTTTATCGGCTTTCTGATCCCTGATCTCAGCTGCTTTTGCTGTAGGTCTAGATATCCTTGGAGACCTCCTTAAAGTACGTCCCACATTTGTTTTTTCTTCTTCCTTTTCTGTCTTCTCTGGCTTGCTTTCTGGCTCTAGAATCTGAGGGGGACAATCTGGCTTTTTCTTCCGACTAGATATCCTTATTGTTAATTTGATACCTTCTTTCTGCCTTTCTGAGGTTATCTCTGTATTTGCTGAAGCAATAGTTTCTTCTTCAGGAACCAACTTGTATCTAAATTTGCTTTTCTGCACAGAATCCTTTGTCTCAGAAGAGTCGCCTAACCCAGAGGCATGAGTACTGTCCAGGTTATCCACTTCCACCTTCATGGACTCCACATCTTCTAGAATTTCTGGGCCTGCTTTCTCCAGACCTTCAACAGAACTTTGACATTCTACCCCTTCTGTTTCTAAGGCTCGTTTCTCACAATGGCCAGTCATCTTATATGGGGGGGAACTTTCAGCTGCTCCAACAGAGCCTGGCTTTTCTAATTCTATAGTACTCTTTGGAACTTCTTCTGGTATTGGACTCAATCTTTGTGTGTCCTTATCAAGAAATGTCTTTTTAGACTTTTCTACTTTTTCAAGACATTCTAGTGCTGGAAGACTATTATCTTTCTTACTTTTGGGAGACTTCTCTTCAACTTTTATAGTGCAGGATTCCGTGACAGATAAAGCAGTTTTTAAAGAGAGATCTTTTGCTACCTTAGAAGACTCCAAAGAAGTTTCCACCTCCAGAAGACCAAGTTCTTCCAACAGCCCTTTCTGACCATGCGTCTCTGATACTGGACTATCTGCAGCTCTCCCTACAGAGACCGTGTCTTTCTCAAGCTCGTATATTTTAGTACTGGTTATGACAGAATGTAAGGAATCTGCTCCACTTCCTTCCATGATGACACTTCTGTCCTTGGAAAGGCTGCTACAGATATCTTCCTTTGTATCATAAACCTTTGTCTCAGTTTGCTCTGGCCTAACATTTGGAGTTATCTTTTCATCACTAACTTCTCCATTTACCAGTTGTTTTCCATCATGACTCAAAGTAGTGATTGTAGAGATCCTTTTACAGGTCTCTTCCTCTTGTTTAATTTCATCTTTCAAAAATTCTTTAGTGGGAGTAACTGATTTACACAAAGGTCCTTTGACTGGACTATCAAAATCATCACTCAGTTTAATTTCTCGTTTTTTAAGAGGTATCTTTGCCTGTTGGTCATTTTTAAGTTTCTCGGTTTCTTCGAGAGACTTTTCTGTAATGTCCTGAGAAGACCTGACACTGCCACTCAAGTCCAGCCTTTCGGGGTCCAGCATCCCGAGCTTCTCCGTGCTGCCTTTGCTATCTTTGGAATCTTTCACTTCAGCTTTACTGGGTTTGATATTTTCCTTGAAAGAATCATTTTCTTCTTTGATAATCTTTTTTTCCTCACTTTCTGGCAAAGACTTTTCTAGCTTTACAATCACTGGAAGTTTTGTAAGTTCCTTTTCATCATCTTTTTCAGTTTTTACAGTACTCTCTTCTAAAATACTGGCCATAGAATGGCTTACTGAATCCACTGGCCTCTGTTCTTTCACCTTTTCCATTTCCTTCTGTTCCTCTAAAAATCAGAAAAAGTTTAATTATATTAATAGACACATTTAAGATTACAAAATATAAAAGATTTAATAACATTTTTGCATTTGAAGATTCTTTTTTAAAAGAGGTGGCTTTTGTCATTGAAAAAGGGACATAAAAATGACAAAATTGTGAAGCAAATCTTCTAGATATTAAAAACTTTTAAAAATGTTCTGGAGCCAGGAATATTGCTCAGGGGTATAAGCATCTGTTAGCAAGTGCAAGTCCTGAGTTTGGTCCCTGATCCCCAAAATAAAAACAAATACATAAATAAAATGCTCTGGTTTCTGTTATTCACTTTTAGCTTCAGATTTCTCAACAGAATCCAAATATTTATATGATGCCAAAAATTTATTCAATAACTGAATGAGGAATGACTCATAAATATGAAAATGCTTCATAACACACTTCTTACTTTGTTTTATAAAACTGACAATTCCTTGCAAGTCATAGAGCACTTTACTGAAGTAACATGAGCACAGCAATGAGAAAATAAAAAAGAGGAAAGAAAATGTCCATAATCCTACTACCCAGAGGCAACAACTAGTAACGCTTTAGTTTATTTCCTTCCAGTTCTCCATGTATTTCACAATCTGGAGTCACGCAGCTTAATCTTTTCATTAAAATACTAATGCTTTTTTTTTTTTTTTATCATGCTAACTGCTCTTCTCAAAGATCAGCCAGGTATAGTGGTATACACCTCTAATCCTAGCATTCAGCCGAGGCAGGAAGACTGCTATGCATTTAAGTCCACCCTGTGCTACATAATGAACTGTATGCCAAACTCAACTACACAGCAAAATCCTATTATGAAAAAACGAAAAAATCAAATGAAACTTTATGATTATGAGACTATATTACAGTTTACCTTATCAAATACCAGTATTCACCATTTAAGTTAATATTTTACCAAAAAATTAAGTTCACCTGTTATTTCCTCTTTTTACTCACTGACTATATTTCAACTTTTATGGAGCACTTAATAGAGATTTTAATATAACAAGCGCCACATCCAGCCAGGTGAACAGCACAACTTCTGAAAGGGTTTATAGAACAGCATTGATTTCACTGCTCAACTGAGCAGTATTTTGAATCCATTACTACTAATTTTGCACATATTCTAGCCTTTCAATTTACCTTTGCAAATGAAAAACCTTAATTTGAAACCAAGTTTTACCAAGATACTAATTTCTTTTTAAAATGATAAACAGATTGTTGTTCAAAAACCTGAGTAACAATATAATTCATGGGGATATAATATATAGAAGATGCAGTATGGTATGATTTTTAAAACTCAGTATTTAATACTTCATTAAAAGTGAATTTTTTCATTACAGATCTCCATTCTCTAAAAAAGTCTAATTGTACAGCAAATAGAAACCTCTAAAGCTATTCACAATGATTCAGAGTTTGAGTTAAGTGTGTCAGCATTACTTTATATGGTGCTAAAAATTTAGAGACTACTGATTAATTTATATATTTTCTTTTGTTTCCATTGCTGAGTAGATTTAGTAAATTCTCACTGAGCTTGCTCAGTGAACTTGAGTGTATCAGGAACACTAAACAAACACGTGAACAGTTTGCTAGCAGTTTTAAAATTCAGGATACCGAGCTTTTCTCTTAAGCAGCGGAAAGAAACAGTTAACACTTTTTATTGACCAATCTTATATGTTTATATCTGGTAATCTGAACTACTTAGAAGACAACAATATGTAATATCACAATCATTGCTGAATTCCTATTATCTTGTTTTTTGAAATTTTGTACCATTTCTAATGGTTTATTATTTTTATTCTCAAAATAGATATAGATATAGATTGCTACCTCTAAAATGAATCTCAACCTAAGCATTCATTTACTGAACACAAATTGGGAAGTACAGGGAATCAAAATCAGGACCTCACACTTGCTCGACAGGAGCTATGCCCCGATCCTAAATACAGTTTAATATGTCTCCTATGTGTTTAGGGTTTAGGAAGCACCTCATAATCACATCATAGCCCTACCCCAAAGTAAAACAACACTATGTTTTTATCGGGCGTAAAATGATTTTGATCCGAGTCACAACATGGAGAACAAAATGAGCAATGACATTTTAGACTCTCAGATTCATGAATCCTGACTAAGCTACTTACTGCTGCTTCTGAGTATGCTATAAGCTTTATGATTCTCATTTGTTCATTTATAAATAAAAAGCAGCGGGACTAAACAACCTCAACCACTATTTTTCACTGATACTAAATTTCTCTTATTCCAATTAAGTTTAATTATTGGCTCAGTTCTTTAATAACAACAACAGCAAACAGACAACAATTATTACTCTAACTCCCTAAATTACATGGCTCAGTCTCGACAATACAAAATACAGAAAAATCATGAAAGAATAGGAAATTAAGCATAATAAATGATGAAAAGGCTACTAAATCATATGAGCATTCTCCCAAAGTTTGTCAAAAAGTGATTGTATAAGAGCATATAAATGAATTTCACAGGCATGAAATTTGAGGCAACAAAACTAAAGGAAAATTTAAAATATCAAAATGGATACCCAGCATTTCTAGCCACACTTGAAGTGACTCGAGGGAACTGGTGTTACTGTAGGTTTCTAAAGGTGATTCATTTATTTACTTAACATATATTTACTAATTACCTAGTATATGCTTTCCAAACTATGCAAAGCAAAATCAACACTGAATAGTCCACATAATTTAATAGCAGGGGACACTGGCAGGTGTGTCTACAGTATCTAACCTCCTCCTATCAACAGAACCCTAGGGGGCTTGCAAGGTAGCTCAGCTGATTAAAGCACATGATTCGGCAAAGTCGCTCAGCACTGGGGACAGAGGTTCAATCCCCACCTCCACAGGGAGCATGAGACAAAATTCCTCAGAACCCTAATTTTGTTTAGGAAGGTGCTTGCCTCCTCAAACACCTTACAGCTGTCAGTCACATGCCTCATCAGTTGCAATCAATGAAATGCATGACAAAGTATAACGAGGCTGGGACTCAGTTGGCTTGAGTTGTTTATCCAGATTCTGCATACAATACCTGGAGGAGGTGCATTTGGAGCCATGTGACAAAAACAGCAGACTAGGAAAAGTTCTCGACGACTTCATGAAACTACTATTATAAGACCTAGACTTACTACTTGACTTATCGTAAGAAAAAAATGTAAAAAGCCAAGCAAAATATTTTTAAAATATAAATACCTTTCACTTTTGCTGCCTACATTCCCATACTCAAAATAATTTACTCATCCACTTGATATATTTTGGACTTGTCATTTTGGGGTGATAAAGGGGTAGCTAATATCTGAGAAAGTTTTAGTTTCTATAATGATTCTCTCTTAAGACGAGAGAACTGAGAAGTAAATTAACACAAACACTGTAAAGAACAATTTGGAATATTGTTTTTTTTTTAAAGTGAAGAAACAGACATTGCTCAGCAATCCATTTATAACTACACATATGTAAACATGTCATTCATGAGTACTGGTGGTAGCATTGTTGTAAAGGGAAAAATGAGACACAACCTAGATACTCCACAAGCGGGGGAATGAATAAATCATCAACATGTGTTCACTACAATGAAAGTCGTAAATTTACAAGGATTGGTATGGAGGTCAAAGCCAGAATGAGCAGAAAAAACAAGCTGCAAACAACAGGTACAAGATGATACTATTTGTAAAAAAGCTGTAAAACATATAAACTGCAATATACTGGTGTGGCCATACACACATGCATACACAACACGTGGGACCGGCTCACAGGACTGTAGCAGTTCCTGGAAAGAGAGAGACAAGCTTGATGGCACAAGCCTGTAGTTGGGAGGCTGAGGCAGGAGGATCACAGTGAGTTCCAGGCCAGCCTGGGTTACAGTTTAAAGCCAGCCTAAACTATATGGCAAGACCCTGTCAATAAACAAGTAAATAAAACTGGAAAGAAAAGCTTTAAAAACAAATGCAAAATACAGCAAAATGTTGAGTGTGGAATTTATGTTATCTATTTATTTGAGCTAATTCATTAAGAATTAAAAAGCTTATTAAATCTTAATTCTTTGATGCTATCTCTACTGTAGACAAATGTAACAAGTCCTTGCAGAAATTACCCAGAACTTTCTTCTTTTTTTTTTTTTTTTTTAAATTTAATATTAGGGAAGGGTCTACAGGGTGTTCAGGGTCTCACTACTAGATCAGACTTATAGTAATCTGCCAGTTTACAGCCTTCTAAGAGCTGGGACTACAGGTGCGTGCCACCACACCCAGTCTCAACTGCAGGCAGTTTAATCCACTGAGCTATTTGGCCAGCCCTTTTTGGAGGGGGCGGGGGAGACTCGGGCTGCATTAAGGGCATGTTGGGTAAGGCTTGTTGAGCTGGGGATCAAACCCCAGTCCCCTGTGCCTGACTGCATTTGCCTGAGCAGATGCTTAAACAACTGAGCTAACCTGCCCCCACCGCAGAATCTTCTTAAGTCTATTTAGACTCTAAATTCCAAAACTAAAATATAAATTCTTATACCTCAGGGAGTGGCTGTGAGGATTTTTATATTAAAATTAAGCTCATGAAGTACTTGTCCAGTACTTGGGTGTGACTATTATTTAGTCCTCTCCTTTTGTCACAAACTCTAGCCACATCAAAACATTCAGGGTTTCCTAAAGCTATCATGGGCAGCTTTCCTGTTAACTTCACCTAAAGACTTTATTTTTTAATGTGAAGTGCTAAGCTACCTTCCTAACTCGTCCAGCTCGCTAGCTATTTTCAGACAAATCTTGCTAAGCTGCCCAGGCTGGCTTTGAACTTGTATTCTTCTTGCCTCAACCTAGGAATATAGGTATAGCTGTACTAGTTCAGTTGTGCCCAGCTTTCCATTTCTATTCCTTAGCTTTTTTTCTTTTCTTTCTTCTTTCCTTCCTTTCTTTCTTTTTTGGTACTGGGGATCAAACTTAGGCTCTTGAGCTTGCCAGACAGGCACTTATGCCACTGAGCTATATCCCCAGTCCCCTATTCTTTAGCTTTTACCATTAAACTTTTAATATTAGTAACTATCACCTACTTCCTAAGGCTATATTAATGACTGCACGTAATATGACACGCAAAACCTTACCATGAGGGGCATATGAAAAGCAATCAATACTGACTAATATTTACAAAATCTTACATTCATGCCCAGTTAAAGTGTCATTTCATTTTATAGTTCTATAACTGATTACTTGAGTATAAAGAATTAGCAATTTCTCCTGGTTGTACACTTCTTTATTTAAATTTTACTAAAGCACTTACTACTCAGAATGATGATTATTCATTCTGTAAGTAACAGAATAATAAAAATTACTGCCCTAATAAAAATTACTCCTGAATTACTATCATTAATTATATACCCGTGGGGCACTCAAAATCTGTGGCTAAAATGAATAAACTGAAAT
>PVKN010010584.1:0-22478 GCA_004027915.1 Capromys pilorides
GTACTTAGTTTACTGCAGTTTTTTAATTTCCAGCCGCTATGCCATCAAGTGGAGGCCCGGTTGCTGCAGACCCCCATTGTCCCCATTACTGTCAACACTCTGCGCAATGACTATCTCTGCTAATATCAACCCTGAAGAAAACGCGAGGACTGAACATGTTAGCTTCTCTGGCATGTTGTTCACCACCACAGTCCTTACTGCTTTCAGGAATCATGAATGTTTTGGGTCTTTCCATTGAATGTTACTCTACTTCCCTTCCTGGAATCCCATAATATCTCCCTTCCACCATGCTCCTTTCTTTGGGCTTTTTTCTTCTTTTATGCTTCTGCCAACTTCATGTAATGCAGATCCTTCAATTTAACATGAATCTCTGCAGTTTTCTAAGATTCACCTTAATAGCAAATGTTCTCAACATTCTAGGTCTTTTCCAGAGCATTAAATTCCTGTTTGAAGAGAAAAGTCTAAACATCAATAATCTCTTCCGTTTTCAGTCTGAAAGTCGACTAGTGCTAGACAAGTTACTTAGAAAATCCAATCCAATCCGGAGTCATGATGGTACATTCCAAGTAATTCTACAAGCATCTTGTAGACATTACAAATAATGAGACATAGTCTTATTTTTTATTTATTAATCCCAGTATGTTTGTATCCTCCAGCTTATTCATGCTGGACTTCAACCATAATTTTCAGCTAGAAAGTTAAGCCAAAAACATAGAGGACATTCTCAAAGAATGTGTCACTTTCTTTATGTGGATGTGACTTTGGAAGTATCTTCTTGCATTAAAATAATGTCTAACAGATAGGAGAGATAGCTCAGCAGTCTAAGCGCCTGCCTGGCAAACACAAGGACTCAGGTTCAATCCTGGTAGTGTCAGCCTCTTGCTGAGCCAGCCACCAAGACAGGGTGTAGTGGCGCATGCCTATAATCCCAACACTGGGGAGGCTGAGACAGGAGGATCACTACAAGTCTGAGCTGCATAGAGAGGTCCTATACCAAGTAAATATAAACAAATAAATAAATAAATGATTTTTTAAGTCTAGATTTAATATTAAAGGTTAAGCCCTCTCTTCAGGCTGTCAACTTGTAGATCTTTGGGAGAATTGTTCAGATGTCCTCATGTTACATTTTCATGCCTTGAGTTTTCCAAAGCCCGTATTGAAACTTCACCTAAGAATATTCTTTTATAGTATTATTATTATTATTATTATTGCCAGCTCAGCCTGCCCTGGGGGTGGGACTGCCGTAGCATATGGTGCAGGGGATTGAACCATGGTCCCTGTGATTGCCTAAGCTTGCCTAAGCAGGTGCTTTAGACCAGTGAGCTATGTCACCAGCATCCACCTAAGAACATTCTTATACTGAGCCTCCATTCAATTTTGCAGCTTACTCACCCTGGAGAACAGATCTGAAGATCTCTCTCTGGAGGGTTATGTCTACTCTCTCTTTGCTAAAGACAAGAACTTCTTTCAGGCCCCCCAAGATGCCACGTGGCTCTTGGATGTGGCATCTGAGCCAATTGCTCACCATGCTCAGCTTCTCACCATCCCAGAATCCAAGTACATAGAATTAGTTTTCATTGTTTTCCTCAAGCCAATTAGACTCCTTTTCTGCATGTTCTTCACTGTACATTTTTCAAATGCCTGAATAGTCTTCTAGCTAGAGCATCCCCCTCCATCAAAACATTCTCCATAATTGCCACTAATGAAAATTTTATCAGTTGGATTATTGCTTTACAACAGATAATATTCACATCTCACACATCAATGCATAGGGATCCATGTCGTATGGTGGGATGCAAATAATCCACTTGCAGAATTCCAGGGAGTTCACTAATCTCCTCAATCATCTCTAGTATGGATTGGTATATGCTGGTTTCTCTGGAGAGCAGAAAAGAAGCCAAGACTGAGTTACTAGTACAGAAAGACATCGGGGAATAGTTATTGTGAACCATAAAAAGGGATGGGGGTTAATAAACACCCAAAGAAAACCTTTATGCTATGAAGATCCAGCTTGTAGGAAGGAAGAGAAGGGAAGCCAGGAGATTAGGCAGGGCAATCCTCTCAGACACCACAGCCCAGAGAACTCCTGCACCTCATGGAGAATTCCATTATGAGGGTTGTTCTCTGAAGAGACCTGTGCTACTTCCTGGAGGAGCAGTTGGGCCACTGCCGGGCTGATTGGCCACAGAAAATCCAGGGGGCACATGGCTTTGATTCGGTCACATACAAAGTAAAGATACCTGTACCTGGAGGGTGTCTGCTGTGTTCTTTTCAGCTGGCTTCTTCTCACAAGAAGATCTATGACTCTCTGAAGGATTTTTCAGTAATACAAAGCCATTTCAAGCATCTGCACAAATAGCTATATTTGCCATTGAAACACAAAATACCTGCAAAGGCATGAGATAAAAGTGATTGTCTCTTTTATCATAAACTTATCTCCTTCTCTCTACCTTTATCTTTTAATATTCTTCTAGTTTCAGACCCTGTTTTGACCAAAAAACTATCTCTTGTATCTTCATGTTTCTTCGAAATGAAACTTCTTTTCTACTTCTGGCTGTGATACCAGTTTAACGTAAAATAAATGCATTTGTATGTTTATAGGTAGAGAAACCCACTACCAGTGTCAAAACACATCTCTCTCTCTCTCTCTCTCTCTCACACACACACACACACACACATACACACGTACACACACACAAATTCATGGATATCTAACCTCTGCAAGCACGTACACACCTGCTAAGATACTGGCTTGTGATAAATAAAAAAGTATACTATTTATTGTCTTACTTGATGACTTCAGTTAGTGCAAGGGCAGGGCTCACCCACCTTTCCTTATGCTTGCCCCTTCTATCTGCTGCTATCACAAACATAGCAGTACTCTTGTGGAAGGCAAAGGCAGCACCCTCTTCCACTTTCCCTCTATTTCCTGCTAAGAGAGATTAATTTCCCAGGATATGAGGATGTTGATCTTCATGAAAGCTAGCCTCCTGCCTAATTAGGTAAGGTTTTTCCATCCATATTACTAGCAGGCTTCCTGTTTCTCCTTCAAGATAAATAAGTTCTTTGTTCCATGAACAATATTGTTCACTCAGTTGTCATTAGGGCACGCATTTGAATCAGAAAATGCAGTGAAAGATAAAGGGCATATCTCTTCTAAATGCCTAACAATCCATCCTCTCTCACAGTAGAAGTCTAAAGAGATCACACCACAGGATTTCAAAACACATTTTATCATAATGTGTTAAGGATGTTGAAGAATGTGATATTAAGTGTGTGATTTTTTCTTTTCAAATATACACTCAAAACATACTCCTGAATGAGTGATGCAATTTTAGGATTATGACTCACTTCCTAACAAAATGTTATTCAAGTGTACAATGACACCACAACATGAAGGAATTTTAATTTTATTATCATGTATTTGTTTATTACATTAGTGTTCTGAATCCAAAGTGGAGATGAATATTGTGAAATTTAGGTAGCTTGAAAGTTTAAAACTTATCTGGGATTTTTTTGTTGGTAACTGACTGTTTCATTCCTTTCTGACAGAGAGACAGAGACAGAGAGAGAGACAGAGAGTCAGAGGCAGGGACAGAGACAGAGACAGAGAGAGACAGAAAGAGCCAGAGACAGAGACAGACAGAGAGTCAGAGATAGAGACAGAGACAGAGACAGAGAGACAAAGAGATAGAGAGACAGAGACAGAGGCAGATAGAGACAGAGACAGAGACAGAGGCAGAGACACAGACAGAGAGGGAAAGAGACACAAGAAGAAAATTGGAAATTGCAGAGGGTCCAGGATAAAATGTTCCATTAATTTTGTGCTAAACGGCTACTTTTTCTATATAATTAATCATAGCAAAAGCAAGTATCAAAAGAAGTAGCCTCATTCCACATCAGGTTAGGAGTTCAACTTTATACCTCTGCTGGATGCTTCTCAACAAAGGACAAGTTAGTAAGTACAACAGCTCTCCTCTTTTTTTTTTAGCCTGCCTCAACCCTGGCTATTTTTCCAAAAAAGTGTGGCTCGTGTGCTGTAGTGTGGATGTGTGTAACATAGTGAGCCCCCACATCTGACAGCTGCCTTGGAATTGTGAGCAACACAAGGACCACCGAGAGTGCCCCTTCCTCTAAGATAGGAAAAAAGTTATCCAGGAAAGTTCTGAAAGCTCGATAAAGTCAGTGGAAATTTCATCAGGATCTCTTTCTCTACGTGTTGCATGCTTTATCTAATCTTGCTAATGATGACTCTAAGCTTAGACCAAATTGAACGGAAATAGCAAGGAAGCTAATAAGAATACAGTATGTGGAATGCCAACTCCTTGAGAAAAAGGGAACTGTGTATGTGGTGAGCACTTGGGGACAGAACTGAGGTAAAGGACTTTGGAGTTATATGGACCGTGTGACATTTTAGTTTTTTTTTTAACCTCTCCTGAATTTCACAATCTCGATATAAGTAAAGTGCTAATAATTCTCTCAACTCTCTGATTCTGTGATCTCTGTCTCTCTGTTTCTCTCTGTATCTATCCCTGTGTCCTTCTGTCCATCTCTGTCTCTGTCTCGGTCTCTGTCTCTGTTCTCCAAAACTAACACCCAGGACCTCATGCGTGCTAGGCAATGTTGTTCCTCTCTGATCTATATCTCCACCTCTTTATTTTGAACCCAGCTCTCACTAAGTTGCCCTGGATGGCTTTTGACTTGTGATTCCCTTCCCCCAACCTCTGCCATAGCTTTCCAACCTCTCCCATAGGTATGCTCCTCCCATAGAGATGCCAGTACACCCACTTTGCTTTAAAGATCAAAGTTGATTATGTGTGTAAGCAATAGCACTCTGATTTGCACATAGCAAATGTTCAGGAGACTATTTCTGATTCTTACACTATAACACACAAATCCAGAATATTACTTACATTATCACAAAACAGTGTGATGTGAAATGGTTCCTTACTTTTAATACCCTGTTCAAATGTATCGAATTATAAGAAGTTTATGCAAAATGGTCATAGTGGGAAATCTCTTACAGATATTCTCAAGAAAATACATTTTAGGAACCTAGGACACTGTTTCACATTTAAATAAAGAGTATTTAACTTACATTTTCTTTTTTGTAAAGAAAAAAAAGGAAATCTACAGGGTTTTACTACACAGATTGGACTTGTAGTCATTTTCCTGTTTTCACCCTGCCAAGCACTGGGATTACAGGCTCAGGCCACCACGCCCAATCTCAATCACTTTCACAGAACACCCTGGGTGCAGGACCAGCACGGCACACCAGGGACAGAGCCCTGGTCTTTGTACCTGCCTAAGCAGGCACTTTAGTCTGCTGAACTGTCTGACGGACCCAACATTTTCAACCAGGTGAAATAAAGGAATTTCAAAATTATTGTATAAAGTGAAATGAAATGAGAAGAAAAGTAGAAGTCATGGAATATGTAAATATCTCTTTGTTGCATAATATGAGACTTATGAGAGAAGTTTTACTGATTTGAATATACAGTAGACATTCTTTGCACACGAAGGACACAGTAAGGGTTTAGGGTAGACCAGTTGGCTCTCTAGAAGGCTGCTTTGGCATTGATGTGTGTATTGTCAAAGTTCTGAATCTTGTCTTCAGCCAGCAGAGGAATTTTGGAAGAGAAGTGAAACTTGTTATCTAGACACAGTGTCTACTGATGCAAGCCAGAATCATTCCTCAATATAGTTAGATTACTTGAAGTTGCTCTGATACGAACAGCTTTTAGTTCTGGCTTTTATGAATCAAAAGTCTAGCAACCTAGACTTGATTTGGACTAAAACATACTTGTGGGAAAGTCTTACATTCTGACCACAAATTCTGACTGCAGATTAGAAGCCCATGAGAGCAGAAACAATGTCTATCCTTTCATGAGTGTATCCCCTCCACTACTTTTGCTGATGCCAGCCATAAAGAAAGCTTTGAATGTATATAGACTTAGGTGCCCCTTTTGCATTAGAACCAAATGCACTCAGGTTTTCAAGATTTCAAATCAATTAGATGCTAGCTGGCCACTTGGCATCATCTAGTTTAGTTCTTGGCCTATTTTTTTGTTTGTTTGTTTTTTGTTTTTTGGTTTTTGGGGTTTTTTTTTGTTTTTTTTTTTTTTTTTTGCAGTACCAAGGATCAAACTCAGAACCTCATGCATGCCAATCAGGCACTTATGACTCTGAGCTGTCTCCCTGGCCCCAAAGATTTATTTCTTTATTTTTATGTATTTTTAAATGTATTTTTAGGGAAGGGTCTACAGAGTGTTCAGGGTCTCATTACTAGACTGAACTCAAAGTGATCCACCTGTTTACAGCCTCTTAAGAGCTGGGATTACAGGTGTGCACCACCATCCCAGCCTCAATTGCCAACTCATGGTGCCCCAGGGGCGGGGTCAGCACAGCAGTGCTGGGGATCAAGCCCCTGGCCCCTGCACCTGCTTACAGGCACTTTAATCTATAAGTTTCCTCTGTGGACCTGGGCTCTGACCTCAGGTACTCCTCTTTCAAACCCTGGACTATATGATATTTGTAAGAGAAATGGTCCAATAAATGAGTAGGGCACAACACATTTCTAAACATAGCTCCTTGGGTCCCTCCTAATTGGCTATTCAAGAAACACTCCACTCCATCCCATCCCCTCTACCTTCACCATGAGAATAGCCTTTGCAATTTTATAAAGAAGAAATATTATGGACAAACCACAAAAGAGCAGATAACATTTATATCTTTCCAGAGCAAATATTAAATCAGTCTCTCTGCTTAGCTAAACCAAATAATTCCTGACATTGCTGTTTGCAATCACAAACATAAAACTCGTGAATAAAGACAACTAAAGAAGATACCAAATGTGTACAGTTACATGTAATTTAGCATAAGCCTACAATTAGACTAATTCTGGTTTGGAACTGAGAGAGAAGTTCCAACTCAGAGTGCTCAATTAAATGAAACTACCTCAGTAAAAGTTAACTTACAGATTTTATTTTGTATACTTGTTACCATTTTTTAAAAATTTGTCTATTTGGTGCAGGGTCTCACTATGCACTTCAGACTCATGGTGAACCTTCTGCTTTTTACCTCCTTAGCACTGGGATTACAGGTGTGAGCTACCATGCCCAGACTCTCTTTCCAGCTCAATGCACCCCCAGGGGCAGGCCTGGCACAGCATGAAAGACCAGGGTTCAAACCCTCATCTCTGCACTTGCCAAAGCAGGTACTTTTCCTGCTGAGTTGTCTCATAGGCCCTTGGTATCATTCGTTATCTTAAAAGTTGATATCATTCTTGGTCTTGCTTTTTGGCTTCCTGTATCTTGCAGCTTCTTAGAGAAACGTTTGTTTAGTTCTTCTGACCATTTTATTCTGTTCTCTGCTAATAATGGAATTTTTAAAGTTCTGTATATGTGCTGGAAGCCAGCCTTTCAGCAGCGTGCGATCTTCAGGTGCTTTCCTCCAGTCCACGCCCTCTGCTCCTCCTTCCAAAAGGAGACAAGAGTCTAACTCTTTGTCACATTGGTGTCATCTCTTCTGCGACTTTCATGTTTTTGAAATAACTTCATTATTTTTAAATACCTTTAAATTCCAATTTATAATTATTAAATTGATCGCACACTGAAGATTAAATCTAAGAAAATACTGCCTGAGAGAAACTTCATGATTTAAATTATATATTTAGTCTATGGTTCATTTTATGTTAATCTGTATAAATGTTGCAATGTTTAAAACATTTGCTTTTGAAAGCGTAGCTATTCAGTGTTCCGACACCTATTATTGAAAGCATTATTCTTTCCCACCATGTTGTTTTTGGATTTTGCCTAAAAATCAGAGGTGCATACATGCTTGTTTCTATTTCTAGGCTTTTTATTAGGCAAAGTTGTATGTCTACATTCATGTCTTATTTTAAATCCTGTAATACCTTGTCAAGTGTAGATTTACCATAAGCCTTGATGCCAGGTACTATAAACTCTCCTAGTTTCTGAGTCTTCTAATGTTTTTCTGAAGCTACTTCTGACATTTCTCATTTTGGTATGGATTTTAGAATCATCAGGGTATTGCTAGCCTTGTGGGAGACCACACTCTGGTGGGAGACCTCAGAGAGGGAACAAGCCAAGTGCCATGGTGACCACAGAAAGGACAGAAAATGGTGCCATCATTTTTTGATGGTAACTGGGGTTGCTTGGTTTTCTCTGCAAAGAGGAGAAGGACTAAAGATGCTGAGAAAAGTGACCTTCACAGGATGGATAATGTAAAGACCAAAAACCAGGAGAGGGTTAACTTTCATTAGGAAGTCTAGAAGGGCATCATGTACCCGTCCCACAAGGAATGCATGGGTGACTATAGCTCAGCAGCGCTAATAGTTTTAGTAATAGTTTTTTCTTCATAGACCAGAACTAGTTTTACAATATTTCTGCAGACAAAAAGACCAAAATAAAATAAAATAAAATAAAATGGCAGGTGGCAGCACTCAGCTACCAGAAATGAAAGGACCACAACCAACCATGAACAGAATAAGAGAAGCTGGGAAGAATATATAACTTTCAGAGTTACAGGGAGACCTTTATTCGACCATGAAATCAGCATGGGTAGAAGAGACAGCTTAAGTATCTTACTGATTCACATCTATAGCCAAAAAAGGCAAAATATTGAAGAGTAATAGGTTGAAGAAAGTCCCCAAGATCAAAAGTGCTTTGTTTTGCCGAATGACTGATTTTCAGGCTTAGAACGCACAGGCAACTGAAATTGTGGTCTCCCGGATGAAGGACTCCACCTCCAGCAGTAAATAAAGATACTATCTTCTGAGCTGGTGCTTCTCCTAAGTCTGTGTTCTTTCCTTCCTTCCTTCCTTCCTTCCTTCCTTCCTTCCTTCCTTCCTTCCTTCCTTTCTTTCTTTCTTTCTTTCTTTCTTTCTTTCTTTCTTTCTTTCTTTTAGTACAGGGTCCACAGGCTCTCACTACACAAATGGGACTTGTAGTGATACTTCCTGTTGTTCAGCCTCCCAAGTGCTAGGATTACAGGCATGTGCCCCCACCCATGCCCAGTCTCAATCACAGTCTCAGCATGCCCCGGGGGTCAGGCTGGCATGGCAGGCGAGGGATCAAACCCCTGGCCGTGGGTCTGGCGATGCCGACCCTTTAATCTACTGAGCTCTCTGGCTGGCTCCTGAGTCTTTCTTTCAAGCATACTCTAATTTTATGAGCCCTTTCTTTGCTCATGGTAGAAAGACTGTATGAAGCCTGAAATCAAGGGATAGAAATAGCGATGGCTTGACTATCCTAATTGGTGAAGGGAATACTACAGAGTAGAAGCCCATGATGTTGCTAAATAATTCTCAAGGCACAGGGAAAGCCTCCTCTGTAGAGTTTTGTCTCCCTGAAAATGTCCATAGTGCTAATGATCAGAAACCCTGCCTAAGAGGGCGAGGCATGTTTGCCAGTCAACAGCCAGGATACACTGAACTTTACACTAATGCACTCTTTGGACCCATGTGGCAAGAAAAATCATTGCCTCCTAGAGGAGTAATTGAACTGCATTAGTAGGGGGCATTGGGGCTGCTTTCATACACTGGGGTAGAAGAAATACATAGGGAAGTTCAGTACCTCTTCAGAGCTCCCTCCTACTGTGATTCTGAATGGACAGGACAGAAAACTTTGCTGAGAAAGACATAGATTCCAGGGCTCAGAGGACACCACGTGTTGGCCCCTGGGTGATAGCAGAGACTGGATGAGCAGTTGTTCAGCTTCTGCTCATCCCATTAACCTCTCTAAGTTTTCTCCCAGGAAATGAGGCCCTGAGGTACCACTGAGGTGCTGTTCAGCAATTTATGGGTGGAATACCAGCTGCAGAATGTGGTAGCTGTGAAGGAGCTTAGGTGAGATCGCTACAAAAGAAGATGCCACAGGAGTGCAGTTAGCGGACTGCCTCTGGGTGCCCCACATCGCTGGGATCCGTCCAGCTTCTGGTCGTTGGCTTTGCTTTTTCTCCACTTAGGATAGAGTGCTATGTATATATGCAAGCCTTG
Source organism: Capromys pilorides (assembly GCA_004027915.1). Classification (NCBI taxonomy): domain Eukaryota; kingdom Metazoa; phylum Chordata; class Mammalia; order Rodentia; family Capromyidae; genus Capromys; species Capromys pilorides. The sequence continues at coordinate 10,019 of PVKN010010584.1, forward strand.
AAAAAAGAGACAGGGTGATTTATTACTTACATGAAATTATAATGTATAATTGGTAGTGGCTTGTCAGATGTCCATGGCTCTTGTTAGCATGCAAAATGCAGCTTCCTCATTAATGTATTTTCTACTCCAAGAAAGGGCTATTCATTTGCATTTTACTTTATATCTCTTTCTGTACACTCAACAATAGAAAGGACATGCATACTTAACAGAATCTCACTGATGGAGCTTTGTTGACTCATCAAGGGAAACAGGGTCAACCTCATAGCCTTATTTGGGGGCCATATTTTGCTTATAATCTCCATATGCCTCAACTACCCTGTCTCTTCATGACAGTCATTTATTGGGTCTTTAATTCAACTTAGTCATTGACAATTGCTGAGTTGTTTCTTATTTCCTCATCATTAAAGTATTTTAGCTCTTTTGATCTGCGATATAGATTTTGTGCATTTGAATAAATATGCTAGCTCTTTTCCACAAGATTTTTATATTCATTTAGAAAAAAAGGACATAGTTTAGCATATCTTTTTCTTGAAAGTATTTCCCATCCTAAATTATTATGTTTCAAGTTAACACTTCTCCTTCCGCCACTTCTTTTCTTCCTATGATATTTATCTAGCTCTGTCTGAAACCTTGTATTTCTTTCCCCTCATCATGTAACTTGGCATACTTTCATGACTTTTAATCTCAGGGATTAGATACTCTGCTTGGTCAGGTATAATTACGTTTTCTTAATTTAGTTATTATAAATAAACTGTCAGAAGTTGATGAGCTGCATCATGAGAACCATCTGTTAATTTCACTAGGAAAAGGTTGAAAATGTAAATGTTCATACGATGTGCATATAGAAGAAAGATAGATACAAACTGAAAAAGACTAAGAAACATTTACCATTGAAAAACAAGTTAGCCCAGTTTACATAGAACACAAAGTAGTAACCTTCTAGTAAGTAGATAAGTAAGTGCTTACAATTTATAAATTAACGATGCTATATTAGTGCTGTAGGTAAAGTTAAAGGGTGAGAAATCAATTTGTTGGCCTGAGTAATAATTTATCTTAGTGAGTTTTTGTTGTTTTTAACCTACAGATGACTCAACCAACTTGAAGACTAACATGCCAGAGGGGGCTTTAAAACAGAAATAATTTGGGAAATGAAGCTCAACATCAGTACAGTCTAATGCATTACTCTGAGACTGAAGTCACCTCTATCCGCATGTCTTGATTATTATGACTGGGAACAGAGCCCACTTATGTCAACATGACTAATATGTTTTGGAAAAATTCTTCCCCAGGAAAAATAGTCCCAATAAACAATCTCGGGCTTAGTTTCATGAGATTTGCACCAACTAATCTGGGCAAATAACGTGCCCCTTGGGATCAACCGCTCTCTCGGGGCATGGAAATAGCTCACCTGTGGAGCTGCTCGAGAACCTCGCCTCAAAGTGTTCACCAGTTTCACAGCACAAACTCTTTCTAATTCTGCTCACATTCAGCCGATGAAAGACCTCACTCAAACCAAGCACGAGCAGGTTCTGAACCCACCGGGCAGCCAGTGAGCACCGCCTTCCACTGAGTGGGCACAAATGGCTGCCCCGCTGAGGTTGTCCCTTACGGCACAACATCTGATGAGCTGGCTGTGCGTGGCTGACTTATGTGCTGTGTTTTGGAGAGAGGGGAGTTGGTGATGATGGCCACAGCCCATCCTTCTGGCCCCATGGCTGCTGCTTGGGCCTCTGCACCTCACCTGCAGCAAGGGCTGAGTACATAGACTCTTGAGAGAGATGAGGCACAGTGAAACCTTTTCTCGCAAGTATAGTTTTTCTCCTTATCCTAGTAAGGCTTATTTGATTTTTATCTATCTATCTATCTGTCTGTCTGTCTGTCTGTCTGTCTGTCTGTCTGTCTGTCTGTCTGTCTGTCTGTCTGGCTGGCTGGCTGTCTGGCTGTCTGTCTGTCTGTCTGTCTATCTATCTGTCTATCTATCTATCTATCTATCTATCTATCTATCTATCTATCTATCTATCTATTTTTGGCTTGCTCAGCCCGCACTGAGGGCAGGGCTGGTGCAGTACATGTTGCGGGGGGTCGAACCACGGTCGCCTGGGCCTGCCCAAGCTTGCTTAAGCAGGTGCTTTAGACCACTGAGCTATCTCTCGGGCCCCAAGGGTTACTTTAGTAAGCAGATGTTTTTAATCCAGACCTTCTTCATTCTACACCTTCATGATCACACTGGGGTGAAACAAAAATGAATGATAATAATTTTCAGACTGAGCAACCTCAAACGCATTGCCTAATCTTCCAAAACTCTCTGCTTCCTCATCTACAAAACAATAAGAATAATGACCATGACTTTTAATCTACGGTTAGTGTTTATTAGAATGTGAAAGCTGAGGCCAACCTCCTTTCCTATTGTTATGGCCAAACAGCAACACACAAGACGGAACATGGCAGTAACATAGACCAGAAAAATATTCTTCCTAGGAAATAAATCAACAAAAACAATGTATAATGGGCTATCCAGATAGCTCAGAGGATTAAAATAGCTGCTTAAAAGGCAGAGCGCAGGGAGCTGGGTTCCATCCTTGGTGTGTGGTGCCAGTCCCACCCCTGGGGCATGCTGAGGTTGTGAATGTGGCTTGGAAGGGGTGGTGCATGCCTAAAATCCCAACTCTTTTCTTTTTTTGCAGAACCAGAGTTTGAACTCACGACCTTGCACTTGCCAGACAAGCTCTGTAACAAGACTAACTCATCAATACTTGTATAAATCTCTTCCTTGCTATTACTGCCAGTCCTCAACAACTATGTCACAAACTGTCCAATCTTAATTAGTTTTGCATTTTGTTAAGACTGGGTAAAAGCATCACTCCAAATTCTAAACTTGTATAATTTCTCACCCCTCTGGATTTGACCTTTTCTGAGTATTTCCTACCCTAGGACTAAAGAAAAATACCCACTTTATGGCAATTATGGTTAATGAATTGAGGTCTGCTAATCTACCTGGCCTTAGAGGATCTTTTGAGGGATGGAAAAATGGCACAGATTTGTACTAACTTCCTTAATATGTATCAATATTTTTAGTTTTCAATGATGTTCTATGCGGTAAGTAATATTTCTCCCAATTTTATAAAGGTGAAAACCAGCAATTCTAGAGGTTACACACTGTGCCAGCCCTTCCCCCGGGGCACACTGAAATGGTAGTTGAGACCAGGCGTGGTGGTGCGCGCCTGTAATCCCAGCACTTGGGAGGCTGAAAACAGGAGGATCACAAGTCTGATCTACGTAGTGAGACCCTGTAGACCCTGTAGTAAGTACATGAAAAAAAAAATTCTAGTGGTATAACTTAGGAAACCAATTCGGAGAGAATCAAACATAAGAGACAAGAACACTGCAGTGTAAGTGTACCGCAAAGTAGGCTCTGTTAGCTCCGACTTTTTTGTGTGCTATACTGATAGGCGAAGGGTGCTGGTTGTTTTGTTTCAGCATTTCCATTGTGAATTCTTTCATGCTAGGAAAATCATGACACATTTTCAAACCCTTGAAGTATTTGATCATAGAGGAGCTAGAAATTGGGGTCTATTAAGATAATACTTACTTGTGACATGTGAAAATAATATTTCTTTGTAATCGATACATTTATTTTCCAGTTATAATCTTTTTGAATGAGAATCTTGCTTGTTGGGTATATTCTACTTGTTTTGTTCAACATCAAAGCTATATGTTTTCAATAGAAAAAGGCATTAGGTAAACTAGCTTATTAATTTACATAAGTTAGTTAGGGAACTTTTTATTTTCTGTTTTGATTTTTAATTTTAATTTTTATTGGTGCATATTAGCAGTATATGACATTTTCATGGGGAGCTGGTACATGTAGATAACACATTGAGTGTGTGTGTGTGTGTGTGTGTGGGTGGGTGTGTACCAGAAATCAAACTCAGAGCCTCACACTTGCCAAGCAGGAGTTGCACCACTGAGCTATGCCCTGGCCCTGGATGCTACGTCTTCATTCTCAGTTCTTTTTCTCATCCCCTCTCTCCTATCTCTTGCTTTGCTGCTCTTTGCAAGCGTCTCCATACCTGCTACTTCTCTTCTATTTTGCTCATTCCTTGTACTTCGGGTTTCTCGTCTATGAGATAAGATGCGCTACCTAGGGTTGTGGGTTCAGTTTGTTTCACTTTCCCTTGTGGTCTCAAAGCACAGCTATTTTCCTACAGATGATGCAAGTTTACCCTTCTTTATGGTAGAGAAACACTTTGCTGTGTGTAAGCGTCATGTTTTCTTTGGCCATTCATCTGTTGACGGTCTTACAATTTGCTTCCAAGATTTAGTTATTATGAGTTGTGCTGCTGTAAATACAGGCAAGCATGTGTCGCTGAAGTATGCTGTCTTTAACACTTTTAGAAACATACCTGGAAGAGAAAGATGTGACTCTAATAGAATTTCTAGTTTTACTTTTTTAAGGAATCTTCATACTGATTTCCCTAGTGGTTGTAATGTTCATATTACACCAATAATGTCAAATGTCAAATGTTTTCTCCCCTGAGGCCTCACCATCATTCTTTTTTTTTTTTTTTCTCAGTACGAGGGATTGAACTCAGGACCCTCTGCTTGCCAGACAGGTCCTTATTCTACTTAGCTATCTTCCCAGCCCACCGTCATTTGTTATTATGCAGTAGTTTGATGATTGTTCTTCTTTCTGAAATAAGGTAGAAGTTCAGTGTTATTTTGATTTTCACTTCTCTAATGGCCACAGATGAGGCAGATTTTTTTTATTTCTGAGTGTATTGTCCATTATTCTTTTCACATTCTATAGATTGTCTTTGCACAATCTTTTGCTGTAAAGAGGCTTTTCAAGTTGATATGATCCCATTTGTGGATTTTTTTTTTTTTTTTTTTTTTTTTTTTGTGGGACTGGGGTTCAAACTCACAACCTTGCACTTGCCAGGCAGGCACTTGTGCCGTGGAGCTATCTCCCCGGCCCCACTACCGTTTGTGGATTCTCGATACTGTACCTTGTGTATTTGAGGTCTGATCAGAGAGTATTTGCCTATGCCTACACCCTCAAGAGTTTTACTTATTTTATCTTTCAGTAGATTAAATGTTGCCATTTTAACATTTAGATCTTCGATGTATTCTTCTAATCCTTGATGAGCACTAAGAATATGACATTCAGGGGACTCATTTTATTGCCAAGTCAAGAGTAAACTATTAGCTGCTTCTCATCTAGTCATCATTTACTTATTCTGTATAAGACGGGGGGGGGGGCGCAAATGCTTTAGTCACAACTATTCTGTTTCAGAATTGTAGTACAAAAACAGCTGTGGATCGTACGTAGGTGAATGGAGACCGCTGTGTCTAATTTTACCTAAAAGAATGGTAACCAACTGCTTTCAGTCTGAGCTATAGCTGCTGGCTGCTTGTCCACGTGGGACGAAGAGAGGGCCCGTGGAGTCCCCTTCCTTACCCTCCTTGACTTCCTGCTGGGGTCTGACAGCACCCAAAGGCACTTACTCAGACATACAGAATGGCTTCTCCACGGAAGCGACCAAACACCAAGTTATTAGAGTCATCGCGATGTTTAGTACCAGACTTTGGCAGCCTCTGTAGCACAATAAGGACGTGTGAGAAAGCAGCTGGAGGCTGCTGGGTAGCTCAAGGTCTCCCAGGCCGCAGGCACAGCGTTGCTGTTGTCCAGTCAAGGAAGGCCAGCTCAGTATGAGCGCGGGCAACAACTTCACTGAGCAGAAAAGATCTATTTTTGTCGAATTTAGAGCCCCATCCAGTTTCATTATTTTAAGATATAAAACTGTTTGGAGATTAACTTTGTTGATGTTTGGCAAAGTACTGCTTCCTTTACTGAGGGGGAAAATAGAAAAAAAAACGCTCATAAAAATTTTAAGAAGATTTTGACTTTAAATAGTTCTTATAAAAAAAGCACACACACACAAAAACAAACAGTTCTTACAAAACTGCATTTGGATGAGTTAAGTAGTTAAGTGTGGAGAAATTAAAACCATACGATTTATATTTCTTTTAAAATAAACACCGATTTAAAAACTGAGGGAAAACTCATGGAAAAGTAGAGTTTAGTTTTCTCAGACTGTAAATAGTCAAAAAACAACTTTAAGAAATTTGATAAGCCCACAGCACAGCTGAGTTTACCCATTCTTAATTATAGTGTTTTCATTGTATATCATGTAAAAATAAACAGCTTAGGAGTAGCCAACATTCAGTTATTTTGAGAGTGTGGGGATTTTCATTTATCTCGAGGGTAACTTCTGTCCAAATCCTCAATTTAAAGTAAAGCATATTAGAGCATTTGAAATGTTAAAATATTAACATTTGTCATTCATAGTATTTTGTTTTCTAACGTTTGGTCTTTGTTATGAATCAGTATGAATAAAATGTTGAGAAAAATGTATACACAATTCTTATAGGGTGACCTGCCCTGATTAGCGGTCTCTCTAAATGTTTACTCATCAGAAAATGTAAACCTTGTGCACTTACTTAAATTCAATGGTCTTTCTGGATAGGGGTTAAAGCTCATCACAAATAATCAAGCGATGTTGCTTAAACTTAGACTTAATTCAACTAAGTCAGCTAACCAGCCACTTACTCATTCCTTACTAGGTTGGAAGAACCTTGCTAGACACTGGAGGTGGCGAACACAGTGAGGTCATCTTTCAGGGGAGCTCAAGAAACAAAAGGTAATAAGCACTTATGTGAACTCCTGTAATGGCACGCAGCATGCACCACAGCACATGTGAGCTCTTAGGACTCTGAAGGAAAGATGGCCAGTTTCCTGGATGAGAAGGTGAAGGCATTTTAGAAAATGGCATTCAATTTGAATTATAATAAGTCAGTAGGAGTTTGTCTGATGCAAAAGAAAAACAACACATTCCGTGGGAAGAGAAGAGCATTCACAAAAATTTGGGAGAATGTGGTGCGTTGCTGTGTGGCAGACGTGTCACATGGCATAAGAACAGCAAGATATAAACCTAGAATGCCATATCATGGCTCGTAGAGAGCTTTGTAGGCTATGCTGCCATTTAGGGTTCAAGAGTGGTGGTTTTTTGCTGTGTTTTAATCTCCCTCCCTCCCTCCCTCCCTTCCTTCCTTCCTTCCTTCCTTCCTGTCTTTGGTACCCGATCTTGCTATGCAGCTCACATTCGTAGTGTTTCAGCCTCCCAGCCCTAATCCCACTGGGATTACAGGTGCGTGCCATCACACTCCATTTCGGTGGCCAGCACTGCATCCTTGGGTTCCTAGGCCAGCATGGCATACAGTACTAGGGATCGAAGCCCAGGTCCTTGTACCTGGCAGGCAGGAGCTTAGATCACTGCACCATCTCCCCAGCCACATCATGAATGGTTTTATGATGACCATTTGATACAGTGAGAGCAGTCGTTCTTACAGATGTTTGGAGAATCAGAAGGGTGTCTACTGGGGGTAGGGGAAAGTGCGTGAATGCTCAATGAGTAGAAAGCTCCTTAGAGTTTTCTACAAATGCATAAAGGCAAAGTAACAAGGTTGTACAAGTGCTGCTTTTACAGGGCGACTTAGGAGCAGGCTCTGTGAGGGAGAGGGCGAGACCGGCATGCATACTGCCGCGTCCTACGCTCCCTGGTACATTGGAAGCAGGAGTACGAAATCACCGGGTGCGAGGATGACAGACGTGAACACTGCCGTGCGCTAGCTGAACCAGTGCAGCAGCGAGTCTTCAGAGAACTGCAGAGCCTAGAAGAGCGCGGAAGTGAGAGCCAGAAAAGCACCTCAGACGGGGAGCTTGAGGTGTTCCAGCGTCTCTACCCTCCCCTGGGTGAAGGAGGAAGTGCTCTGTGTCCTGCGGGCTGCCTCAGCGCGGCATGGGGAAGCCTTCCTCGCTGCTCTCCCGCCCCACGTGCTGCCTCACACAGTAACTGTTTGTTCCTCAGTGGTCCTGGGCTCCAGCCTGCAGGAATGACTGCCCAGGAAGCAGCACTGACGCAGGGAAAATAGGAAGAAAGTGGAGCGGTGTCCTGCCCACCACTGCTGTCGGGTGCTTCTGCTCTTTCTTGGGAAAAACACAGTCATGTCCCATGGGACATCAGAAGGGAACAGGGGCTGAAGAACTAGAGCACTGTCAGCAAAGGTTGTATTTATTCTTCAGTTTCTATGTTATTTTAGTTATTTATTTACCTTTGCAGTACTGGGAGTTGAACCCAGGACCTTGCTTATACTGCTGAGCTATATACCCCGGCCCCAGTTTCTATTTCAGTGAAGTGGGCATAAAAATGATGACTAATCAAAATGATTTAATCTGATAAAAGCATAGCCATCTTCTTTCCTCTTCCAGGAGGCCCATTATAGCCCAGCGCATATCTTCCTTTTCAAACAGTTGGGGTATGTCTTTAATGACAGGCAGTTAAATGGAAACTCGCACTCAACTTTTCAGAGCTAGGGAACTTTGTATCTAAGTGTCAAATAGATTTTTAGCTTTTTGTAGGGAAATAATTACACAAGTCACCTATGCCCACCAAAAACAATAATCATTTTGAAGGATTCTAATCTGGCAAAAAAAAAAAAAAAAGAGACTTTAATTCTCCCAAGATGGAGGTTACCTACAGTGTGTAAGCAGAGATGGTTCCTCCACATGACTTCTTGTTACATGCAGGGCTGGGCCCAAGGGCTGCTATGTTGGTTTTCCATACCTACTCTCTGCCTCAGTCACTAATACTTCATCAAGGATTACGTCAGGGACATAGGCATTTCCTCCTGTAAAACAAGAGCCTCGTGTAACGGTCACCTTCAGTCAGGGACTCCTGAGGGCCCTGGTGGGTTCTTGGGAAGTTCACTACACGCACTCTCAGCCCCTGCCCATCTCTCCCGACCTGGGGAGTCCACCCGCTTGATTTCCTTTTGGATAACAAAGCCTTTAATGTGTCTCCACACATTAGCTGTCACTGTTTTGTTCTCTAAAACTGTAATTGCACATTTGATTTTTTCTTCATATCTGTTTCATGGAAGCTTAAAATGACTTGCTTGAGAAAGCTTCTTGATAATGTTCCTTTCTTAAGCTTTTATTTTATTCCTCTTTCATGAACATCTAATTTAATCCTTTCTCTTCCACTGCTCACCTTGTCAACTTTCCTCTCTAATTCCTCATTATGGGGAAGGCTCAAGGTACATTATCTACTTTCATCATATCTGTGCCCCTCTATCACCTACATGACAATTTTCTTCTGCACCAAGCACAGTTATTAATTCACTTATAGTCAATGATCAACTTTGCTAGCAGTCTTTAAAGGGAAATTTACATTTTCAATATTTAAAACACACACACACACACACACACACACACACACACACACACAAAGCAAGATTTGGGAGACCTCAACTATAGTTGGGGTTAAATACACATATCTAGTCATTTTATGCCCTGTGTCCAATCTATCCCCACCACCTACATACCTTCCATTTAAAGATGACTTAATGTTTCACAATTCTCTTAACATTCAAAACCAGGAAGTGCTTCTGCTTTATCCATGGTGTGTCTTATGTTAAACTGAGCTTCACAATGTGAGCTTCACAAATCGATGCCCGCTTAAAGAGCTTCCTTCTTCCGGAAGCCTACTCCTAATTTCCAAACACGAGTGTCAACTGTACAATTGTTTCACCTGCTCATATACACAGAGCTAAATAATAGAACTAGTGGTTTGCATTTCGATCACTCTGAGTATGACTCTTTTTCCTGCTCTCTACACTGCTTAACTGGGAACCTGATGCATTATAGATTTTAGGTACAATAAAAGGTAAGTGGATGTCTTGTTTACTTTTCTCTCATTGTTGAGACAGAATTAAGGAAAGAAAGGTTTATTTAGCTCTCAGACTGTGGAGGTTTCAGTCCATAATTGGGTACCTCCAGTGCTGGGTAGAATGGCACAGGGGCAACAGTTCAAGGCAGCAGAAGACAGAAAAAGCAGCGAGAGTGAAAGTGAGGATGATCAAGCCTCTTTTCCTCGCTTATATTGTAGCAGGCAAACCTCCACCCGGGGCACATGTGGCCCTCTCACCAACTCCACGCCCTTCTCATACACAGGATGAGAATGCTTACAAACTAAGGACCCTTGCTCCAGGCTCGGTCGCTTCAACTTTTAAACTTTTGTTGACACAAGAGTATCAGTGATTACAGTTGGCCAGTACAATATGAAAACAATAGAATGAATTCTGGAATTAAGACAGTTGGATTTAAGGGCTAGATCCAAACTTTACGAGTTGCATAATCAGAGACAGGACATTTAATTTCCTTGGAGATTTGCAAAATAGAGAAAATAGAACTCAATTACAGAGGCTTTATGAAGACTCAGTGAGATGATTTGTTAATTTCACATTCATCCAGAAAAATGAGTACTTGCCATGAGGCAGGCAGTGTGTTATGAGTACAATTTGGAGAGCTGGGCTCCTCCCCAGTGTCTGTGCACCAGTGCCCAGCCCTTCAGTCAGTTTATGAGGGAGCCAAGGTGCACAATCTTGGAAAAGCTTTATTTCAGCTATGTATGATGACAGAAAAAATTATATGTAATAATTGTCTATATTAATGCTAGTTGTATGAAGAATAAGCACTAAGCTGCATTAGGCAAAGAAGAAATGGAAAGGAGAAAGACTTGCAAAAAGTGTCCATGAACAGATAGAAAACCCAGATTAGGTGTCTAGGTGGGTCAGGATTCCCCCTGAAAACCAGCCAGTGTCATAGACGCATGTGTGTGGGCATACACATCCACATCCACAGATACACATGCAAACTGTACTGTGCAGTTCTTCAAGAACAGGAAATACATGGATTTTTCAATTAGATACAATATCTTCCTTTCTAACTTTTAAGGTTTTTTTTTTTTTTAGATACAGAGTAGTCTTGCTATGCAGTTCAGGCTGGCCTTGGACTCACTTTTGTAGCCTAGACTGGTCTCGAACTCACATCAATCCTCCTGCCTCAGCCTCCCAAGTGCTGGGATTAGAGGCGTGCACCACCACACCCAGCTCTTTAAGTTTATTTTTAACTGGTATATAAAAACAAAATTGCACATGTAGAGGCCATGTAATATTTTGATACATGTATTCATCACATGATGCTTACAACAGGTTAATTTTATCTTCATGAATATTTATCATTTCTGTATGGTGAAAGCTATCAAGCACTGTTCCTGAAGCACGATGAAATGCACACCATATTGTCGATATTGATAGCCACCATCCTGTATACCGTGTGCCAGATCTTCTTGCTTCTAACTAGAACTTACTGTCCCCTGAGCAATGCTTCTCAAGTCTTCTCTCTTCCTACAGAACACACAAAATTGTCTAGCTGTAAACACATATACAAACACAGAATGTGTATGTATATATATTGACTTAGCGTGAGGGTCAGCTAGGCAAGTTCAAAAGCAACCAGCCAGGCTAGAAACTCTCAGGCTGACATTGAAGCTACAGTCCTTAGGTGGAATTTCTTCTTTTACAAAGAAATTTCAGTTCTTTTAACACCTTTGAATTGATTAGGCCAGCCCCATCCAAATTATCAAGAATAACAAAATTATCAAGAATAATTAAATTATCAAGAATAACTTCCTTTCCTTAAAGTCAACTGGGTTTACATGTTAGCTACATGTACAAAATACCTACATAGCTACAATGGCATTAGCTGCTGATTTGAAAACTGGACGTTCTACCCCATTTTTTTTTTTTTTTCAGTACTGGTGATTGAACTCAGGACCCTGTGCTTACCAGGCAAGTGCTTATTCCACTGAGTTATCTCCCTGGCCCCCTATCCTATCAATATTGATTCATAAAATTGATCATAAAATGCCCTAAGACACTAATGTTCTATTCCTACATTTTTTTAACCTAAAAGAATCTTTGGAGGGGGCCGGTGAGATGGCTCAGTGGTCTAAAATGCCTGCTTAGGTAAGCTTAGACAACTGCAGGGACGGGGGTTCTATCCCTGACACCACATGTTGTGCCACCCCACTCCCAGGGCAGGCTGAATGGCTGTAAATAAAATTAAAAAAAAAAAAAAAGAATTCTTTGGAGGATCTGGGTGCACAATCCGATTAACAGTGAGAAGCTGTTTCTTGCATGTTTTTGAGTGCACCTCTCATATGAAAATCACAATGAGAAAGGGTTTTAAAACAGAAAGACATTTGAACCTCCTCAGATTTTCTAAGATTCTGCACCATGATAATCAAAGAGGCTAGATGCTAGGACATCCATTGTAGTTATAAATGCTGAAAACAATAGAAAAAAATTAATTCTTGTAAGGACCCAGCAGGCAGTACAATTGTTGAATTTCTTTAAATGATTAATAAAAAAAAAAAAAACTATTTCCTTTTGTGTCACGCTTCACATTTTTATTCTAGAGAAATATGTTTTAAATATTCATCTAATATTGATTAAAGGCCCAAGCTCTGCATATTAAGGCAAAATTGAAAGCATATTT
>PVKN010010585.1:0-22500 GCA_004027915.1 Capromys pilorides
TATTACATTTCAGATTCTGTCTACACCATCAAACCTAAGTATTAGATCAAAAAATATTAAAAGATCAAGTAATATGGGCAACTTATTTGCATCATTTAGACGAAACAAAATGTTTGAATTCAGTGTCTGGAGTAAGGTATGTTGGTAACAGCTGACAATGCAGGCTCCAGAGTCAGACCAAATTCGACCGTGCCCCTCACCGGCTATGTGAGCATGGGCTTCTTTATGCTTTACAGCCTGTTCCACAACTCTAACAGGGTTACTGAGAGGGATAAATAAAATAAATAGAATTTATTAATGTTTGGCTTTAATGTATACATGAATACCCTTAAAATCCCATTAAAATGTAAATTCTGACTCAGCAGGACTGAGGGGGCCTGCAGTTGAGTCTTCCTCTCTACCAAACTTCCGGGTGGATATCTGTACATTAGACCGTAGACCAAGGTTACATAGTAGACAGAAGTAGGCTTTGGATTTATCTATTTACCAACTGGTATGTTGTCTTCAAATATGTTAGTTTTAGGGCCTTAGCAAAGTCAAACTTACTCATCTACTATTATGAAGATAATGGAGGTGTCTTAAGTTGTGCTTCATTAAATAGACAGTTGTATAGTTAGTATTTGGCATATTGTAGATTCTTAACAAACATAAGTTTAGTTTTTCTATAAGAAGTATGTTGCTAGTCTGTCTAGCATGGGGGACTGAAATAACTTCCATCCTTCAAAGGACTGAGAATTCAAGTTTCCTTTGATTTATGTATTTATTTTTGCAGTACTGGGGATCGAACTCAGGACCTTGCACTTGCACTTATTCTGCTGAGCTGTGTCCCCAGCCCCTTCAGTTTCCTTTGAAAACCTCTTGGAATTGTGTCATGAGGAAACAGCTTCAACACTGGTTTGAAAGTCTGTCATTGCATGGCAACAAAATCAACTCATACCAGATGCTATGCAAACCAATTGGGAAAATACTCTAGGTGACTGGTAGGGTCTGGACTCAGTGTATATAATCTCTACGAACAAAAAAGCTTAACTTATTGGGCTGAGCCCTGTTTTGTTTTGCTTTGCTCTCTTACTCTTTCTTCCTTTATATTTAGAAAATTTCAAACATATCGAAGAGAGAATCATATGCTGAACCTCATATACCCAGTTATTGGGTAGTTTTCAGCCCATGGCCGGTCTTAGTTTACTCTTCTGAATTAGTATATATTAAAGCCAACCACCAACCCAAGAACTTGTATTTCATCCATAAATATTGCAATACATATCTTCTGAAAATAAAGACTCTTCCTTAAAAACATAACTATAATACTATTATGAGTATGTTTTCAAACAAAAATGTAATTATTGAACTCATAGTATATATTTTAATCATCCAGTTTTTATACAGGTAATGACATACACAGTTAAAGCAAAACACAAAGTAGCCTAACACTTAAGAAAACAGTAAATGTACTTGTTTTTTAAACATTGTTATTATCTAATAGGTAAAATTATCAGTCTGGCAGGCCTGAGTTTCTCATCATCCTTCCTCTCACTACTATAATTCTTAATTGTTCTGCCAAATTTAGGTGTCAGTTACATCCTGAATACTGTCCTCTGCATTTCTATCCTTCCCTGCTTAATTATCTCTAACTTGACAGAAAGAAATTGCTTTTAACTTTTTGCAGGAGTGGGCCCCTACTGGTAAGTTTATTTGAAATTTAAGTTCTCACAAAGAGTTTAGCATTCTAGGATCTTATAATGCATTAGACTTGGAAGGGACCTCATAGCTTAGCCACTAGATGTAAAAATAGAGGGGCAAGAGGGTTAAGTGAACTTTTTTGCCTCGCAACTAACTAAAAGCCTCAAAGCAAAAGCAAATTATTTGGAATCTTGATTTTTCTGTATAATAAAATTTTAATCAAGGATTTTTAGCTTTTATTTTTGTTATGGTTTATGTCTAGTTGTCCCCCAAAAGCCTCAATCAGTCATAGGGCAGGGACTTCTAGAGTTTGAGGCTTGAGTCGTGATCCACTGTGATTATGTGTTTTAGTACTGATGGGGTTATCAGTGTAAGTATGGCTGGAATTATTGGTGTGGACTAAGGTGGATAGGCTAAGGCAGAGAGCCTGAATGTAGTATAAAGAGAGAGAGAGAGAGACAGAGGCAGAGACAGACAAGGAGACAGAGACAGAGACAGTTGCTGTTGCTCTCTGGTGCTCTGGTTGGTCGGTTTCCTCTGTCGAGATTGTTGCTGTTCCACCGCCATGAACTGGATGCCCTCTGCCCTGTTCCACTCAGCCTTAGGCCAGCCGAATGTGGACTGAAACCTCCAGTAACTGTGAGCTAAATAAACCTTTCCTTCCTTCATTGTGAGTGTTGGGTATTTGTCCCAGCAATGAGTAAAAGTAACTAAGACAATTTTGTAACATTTGGTTATCCCCTTTAATTGCTTGACAGGGGGATTGAGCTTCTTGGAGCTGGGAAGATAGCTCAGGGGCACAAGTGCCTGCCTGGCAAGTGCAAGGTCCTGATCCCCAGTTCTGAAAAAAAAAAAGATTGAACTTCTTTTCTTTGACATTTAGAAATATACATATATCAATCTTGGTATGATGGCACACCTATATTTCCCACACTTAAAGAGGCTAAAACAGGAGGATTGACAGTTCAAAGCCAGCCTGGGCTATCTACCAAAAAGCAAAATAAATAAATTGTCCAATACCACACACCAAAAATAAGAAATATACATGTTTAGGGCAAAAGGAATTATTAAAGAAGATAAAGTATTATCTTATTGAAATCTTTTTCGAACCCATGAAAACGTTTCATTCAATTTTAATTATAAAATATTTTAAATATATAAATGCTAAAAATAATATACATCTGCTAATATATCAATATACATGTACAAAATAAATGTAATGCTACCCTAAAGGGTTTTCCTTCTTTTTTTTTTTTTCAAATTTTATTTATTTATTTATTTGTTTGCTTGTTGTGTTTGTTTCTTTCTTTATTTATTTATTTTGTGGCTGGCTCAGCCTGCCCTGGTGGTGGCGCTGGCGCAGCATGTGGTGCCGGGGATCGAACCGCAGTCCCTGCAGTTGCTTGAGCCTTCCTATGCAGGCGCTTTAGACCACTGAACCATCTCGCCGGCCCGGGTTTTCCTTCTTAAATGCTTTTAAACGAAGTTCACTCTGCTTTCTTTTGCTGATCATTCCTTCTTTACAGATAATCTCTATCTTAAAAACAGGTAAATTTTACAAAATTATTTCTAACAGTAATTTTTTTAAGATTGAGTCACATAGATAAATTTAGCATCCTTAATTTTTTTTTTTTTTTCGTTTCATGCAACAATTTTAATAGTTTGGTAAGGAAGGAAGAAGCTCTAGATCCCTATGGCATTGTGTATATTATATGCTTATTTTCTGAACAAAACGATAAAATGTTTTGATATGCAGAAAACATATTGCACACATATATTATTCACATTCATATAAATTGTTACCAGGTCTCATGTAGAGCATAGCTTTACCCAATAATGATGACCCAGAAAATCATGGTTTGTTTTTTTTTTTTTTTTTTTTTTTACCTTATCAGCATCCTTAATTTTAATTGCTACATAGAACTATACTGTATGAGTAGGGTGCAGTGTATTTAATGCACTCTCATTCATTGGAACAGTTAGATTGTACTATTAGACAATTCTGTTATACTTATCACTAAGTACCTGCAGTTTTTGCAACTACGTGCTGCATCCTTCCCAGCTCTCATAGTTACTAGGGGGAAGGATGGTGAAAGGATGGAGAAATTAAGATAAGAGCAGAAAGCTGAGGTCAGTTGGAACTCTCTGTCCAGCTAGGAGGAAAGGAACTGCTCAACCATCATAGGCCCTTCCTTTGTACTCTCAGATGGTTGATGTCAATTTCAACCCCTCTGCCTGGCAACCTTGTATGGCTTGCCTGAGTATATCCCATTCTCAGAATGGAAACAGCTTGTTTTTGTGGCTTGCTTCATGCCTGTAATGGATCTTCAGCTTTAGCTGCTCTCTATAACTAGGCAAAATGTCATTTTTGCAAATACGAAAGTCTCGTGATTATTATTTGTTGGGCTATCAGCATATTATTTATTGTTTGCATATTGATTCTACATCTGTCAGTATTGCTGAACTCTTATTTGTGGTAGTAATTTATCTGCAAGTAGGTTTTCTTGTTGAAAAATGGTATGTTATAAAGCTTATCATTTTTATGATATATTTTACACATGCAAGAGAGGGAAAGAAAGTTGGATTTATCAACTTTCTGGGAAAGGTGAAGAAAGATAAATTTGAGTCATCTGTAGGGAAACAGGTAGATCTTGAGACCATAGTACTAAGTAAAATAAGCCAGTCACAAAATGTTAAATATTGCATGGTTTTCCTAATATGTAAGTTCCAAAATCAGAGGCTCATGTTAAGAAACAAAGAAGTAGACTCTAGAGATGAGAATGGGATCTGGGAAAGGAGAGAGAGGCGAGGGCAGTGGGGGCAGGAGGAAGAAAAGGATGAAGATGCAGTATATATCATGTAGTGGCCCCTCTGCATATAGTGCATTGTGGCCTTACGTTATCTGAAGAAATACTAATCTACTTTGGGTAATATATTCATACTTATATGGATTACTTTACCCATTTGACCCATTGCTATCAAGAAGATAGTAGAGGAAGAGCTTGGAATCTAAGGCTCCTAGGTTGAGACTCCACCCCACTATTTACTAATTTTGTGTTGTTTGAGACTATTTGCCTACTCTGTATGCCTCGGTCTCTTAAGTATAAAATGGATATATTAATGGTACTTCTCACAGGAAGTGGTTGTGAAAATAAATGTGTTAAACTTTGGCAAGCACTTAAAACAGTGCCTGTCATAGCCTTTAGTATTAGCCTTGGTTATTATCACTATTAAAGAGAAAGCAAAACTCTAAAAGAGTGACCCAATGGACAGCTCATTTTGAGAAAATACAGAGATAGGAGAAATCTACACACAGTGTGTGACTGTAACCAATGGTGGAAGCAGTGGAGGGAAGGGACAATGAATGATAGAATGATAATGGAGCTTTAATAAAGAAATGCCAATGTCATCAAGAGGTCCACCAATAACAAATGCTGGAGGGGCTAGTGGGAAACTCCACTGTTGGTGGAAGTGCAGACTGGTATCAGTACTGTGGAAATCAGTGTGAAGACTGCTCAAAAAGCCAGGCTTGAAGGTCCTGTTCAAGCTATTCCCCTTCTGGGTATTTTTCCAGGAGAACAGAAAACGTCATACTGCAGCAATATATGTGCACCCATGTTTATAGCAGCGTAATTTGTCAGAGCTAAGTCTTGGAAGCAACCAAAATTCCCATCTACTCAGGAACAGATGAATATGTGGTACTTTACACAATAGAGTTTTATTCAGCTATAAAAAAGGATAAATTTGAGGCTTTATAACGGGTACAAGTAGAGACTATACTCTTAAGTGAAATAAATCAGACTTGCATGTGCAAACATCATATTGTCACCTCAGTAAGAGAACCTAAAAGAGAAAATCAAGTCTGAAGGGTACAGAAGATAGTGGGAAAAGGGAATGAACCTGTTCCAAAGGAAAAGAACTACTGAGTTGAAAAGGACAGGAGAGGGAGTAGGGTAAAGAGGTATATCTGTGTATGTAAGCAGGATGGTTTGGGCAACTGTACTATGAATTTGTGCTGTTCTATGGAAAGCAGTGGATGCTTAATTTGTTTTGCCTCTTTTTCAAATCTTTTACTATTTTGTCTTAATTTCTTATATATTTCTTCATTTCTTCTAATTTTGTATGCATATATCTGATGATATGAACAACTAATTTCAAGGCACCATGCAGTACAACAAGTACTGTGAAATTCATATTATTTTATTCAGTGAAATTCTGTATCATTTTTGTTTTAATACTGCTTTGTAGTCTTTTTTAAAAAAAATTTTAAAAAGGTGCCAAACACAAATGTTTTTTTTTTTCAAAATTTTTCCTGGAATAAGTAAATGCCTAGCCCTGCTATGTGGGAAGCATAGAAGATCATCATTGTATATAAGAAAAGGTTCTTCATGCAGCTTCCATGGCTCTTGATGTATAACAACACCTCAGAATGCATTGACTTGACGTGATGCTATGCTGGCCCATGTGCCATGCCAGCCCTAGAACCAAGCGTGGTGGTGCATGTCTGTAATTGTAGCACTCAGGAGGTTGAGGTGGGGGGATCTAAGTGTGCTCTTCTTGCTGGGGACCTTCAGGCCAGCTGGAGTTGGCTGCAGACTATGGATCTGCTCCATTGGGTTTCTTCTGTGGTCCAGGCAGAGGGCCAGGTGTCAGCTAGGACATGTTCTGTTAGAGATCAGAAATAACTGGAGACTGCACTGTCCATCCCACCCACATTTACTGTCCACAGCAACCACATAGCCAGTCTTGGCATCCATGGGACGAGGAAGTATTGTTCTTCCATAGAAGTTTAACAAAAAGCTGACGTTCTATATCTTCTTAGATTTTAAAATTTTGATCACATGTCCTTTAGTATGCATATATGGATTGATTTATTTATACAGAACATTGGTCCCAGGGCCTTATATATCCTGAACAAATACTCTAATCTGAGCTACATTCCAGCCCTTTTTCATTTAGAGACAGGATCTTGTTAAGTTGCCCAGGCTGGCCTTGAACTTGTGATCTCACCACACCTTAATTAGTTTCCTTCTCTCCTGTCCTCCCTCCCTTCTTTCCTTCCTTCTTTCTCTTTTGTCTTACTGGAGATTAAGCTTGTGGACACTGTGCCACTGAGCAATATCCCAGAGTTTTACTCCTTATTTTTTTTAGTCCTCACAAACTCAGATTCCTCTAGGAACTAAGCAGGCAAATAAGTAAAATATGTGAAGTACAATATTCTCACTTCATAAATAACTACACTTCACAGCAGCACCACTTATTTTATTTACAATCAAAAGGAGCCCCTGTTGAAATGTTCCATTTTTCAGTTAATAAGTTTTGCCACAGGTCTTTTCACTAAATCTGTCATAGTTCTCTGTGGAACACTTCAAAATGGCGTGTTACATTATGTTCTTTTGACATAGACACACCTAATATTTAGAACTATTTTTTTCCACAGAGAACACTGCTTTAAATTTTTCATTAAAAATAGATAACCCCTCATTGTCTATATTTAAATTTCTCTTTTGTTACAGATATGCATACAGAAATATTTCACTTTTCTTTTGATTATAAGAAAATGAGGGGGCCGGCGAGATGGTTCAGTGGTCTAAAGCGCCTGCTTAGGAGGGCTCAGGCAACTGCGGGGACTGCAGTTCGATCCCCGGCACCACATGCTGCGCCAGCGCCACCACCAGGGCAGGCTGAGCCAGCCACAAAATGAATGAATAAAGAAACAAACAAACGCAACAAGCAAACAAATAAATAAATAAATAAAATTTAAAAAAAAAAAAAGAAAATGAGGCCTACAGATGTAGCTAATGATAGAATGCTTGCCTAGTACTATGCATGAGGCCCTGGATTTGGTTCCCAGGACCAAAAAAAAAATGGCCAGGCAGGGCCAGCCAAATACCTCAGCAGACTAAGCACCTGCTTAGGCAAGCACAAGACCAGGATTTCATCCCAGGTACCACATGCTGTGCCAGCCCCACTCCCAGGACAGCTTAGCCAACAACCAAGTCCAGGTATGGTGACCCACACCTGTAATCCCAGTGCTGGGGAGGCTAAAAACAGGAGGATCACTATGAATATGAGCTACATAGTGAGACCTTGTACCAAATACATAAAATTAAAAAAAAAAAAATGGTCATGCTTGGTAATGCACACCTATAATCTCAGTTACTTAGGAAACTGAGTCAGGAGTACTTCAAGTTTCAGACCAGCCTAGGTCTTAGCAAGTTCTGAGTACAAGAGAGAAACAGAAACAGAGAAACACAGAGAAAGATACTTCACAAAAATAATGCCAAAGGGGGGCCGGGAAGATAGCTCTGTGGCACAAGTACCTGCCTGGCAAGTGCAAGGTCGTGAGTTTGAACCCTGGTGCCACAAAAAATAATAACAACAATAATAATAATAATGCCAAAGGGCTGCTAATACTCAGCTGTATTGTCAGGGGTTTTACATTGGGAGTGCTGGATTCTGTAGTGAAGTAGAGAATGCATTTGCACCCTAAGGGAGAGGGGTATCGCTCAGACAAACACTTCCAATTAGGAATTCAAGCCCAGCATTCCCAGATCTCTTTCTCAGGATGCTAAGATTCCATATTTATCTCATGTAAAATTTCTTATTTCTTAAATGTCACCAACTATGTTACTCAGAATAGTTAACTAGGGCTGGGAAGATATCTCAGAGGCCTAAGTACCTATTTGGAAAGCATAAGGTCCAAAGTTCAGTTCCTGGACCTGCATACCATGCTAGACAGGAACCCCAGCCCTGGAACTGGGCGTGATGGCACACGTCTGTGATACAAGCACTTGGGAGGTTGAGACAGAAGATCACTACAAATTTGAGATCAGCCTGGGGTCTATAAAAGTGAGCACAAAGCCAACCCGAACTGTGTGGCCAACCCAAATTGGATCATGAATTAATCACAAACTCTAGAAGCTCTCCGTGACTGCATGAGGCCTTGGGGGGACAACTAGATACAAACCATAACATCTATCATCTTAGTTCTCTTTTGAGGTAAAAATAGCAAAAATCTATTTAACAAAATCTCTAATACAATATAAACTTAGAAACTATATTCCTTGTTTTGTAATTAGACCTTCAGACTTGCTCATCCTACATCCTTCTAGGCTTTCTAATCTCTTCATTTTTTCCCACTTTTCATCCTTTTCCTGCCCTTTTGTGCACAAACATCTGAGTTCATTACCCTGAAAGCCCATCACAGGAGAACAATGATTTGCTTTGGCAAACTGAAGACAGCACAATCATTTCAGAATCTATCACATACAGAGTTCCTGAACAGCTGCTCTGGAGGTAGATGAGAATAACCCATTTCTTTGTTTCTTCTAATTTTGTATGCATATATCTGATGATATGAGTAAACAATTTGATGACAACACTATGCAATACAATTCTGTAAAATTCATATTATTTAGTTTAGTGAAATTCTGTATCACTTGTAGCTTTTCTGTTTCAATACTTTTTATATTCTCTTTAAGAAATGAAAATTTCAAGGGAAAATATTCTGACAAACAAGGGAAACTTATTGGATTTTATGGCGGCCTTATAAATCACAGTTTTGCTATTGCTATATTCTGTTGGTTACAGATAAGTCACAAGCTAACCTAGATTCCAAGTTAAGAAAAATAAACTCTGTGCTTTGGTAGCTAAGAGACATGTCTAGATGAGGTTGTGAAATGGGGCAGGTTATTGCAGCCAATATTTGGAGAATATACTCAGTCATTCTATCCTATACCTATTTAGTTTCTCCAGGGTATTTTTTGTTATTGGACACTCATTTATTTGCTTTGACAAGCCATCTCCCTGTAGTGAAATGTATGTTCTAAAATGGCACAAATTCTATTATCCTATACCTTATTAGTAATACCCATTGTCTATTATATTTTGAGCACATTTTTTCAAATAAAGCACTAATATATAGTCGGATAGCAATAAGTGCCTCAAGATAACAAAGCTAATAACAAAAGTACAAACACGTACTTAGAGATGTCAGGGCCAGCCTGATAGCTCATTGGACTAAAGTACCTGCTTAGGAAGAGTGCAGTTGCTGGGGTTCTGTCCCCAGCATGCCATGCACCTTTGGGGTGCACTGAGGTGGGCGATTGATATTGAATGTGGTGTTACACTCCTGTAATCCCAGTGCTTAGAAGGCTGAAAACAGGAGGATCACTATGAGTCCAATCTGTGTAGTGAGACCCTGAACACTCTGTAGACCCTGTACCAAATATATCAATGAGAGAGAGAGAGAGAGAGACTACCATTCAAAGAACTGAAACCAAAAATAGTTCAAAGGAGTTACAGTTGGGTCCAAAATAGGGACAAGAAAGATGGGATAGGGTATTAGTCTTTTCTGTACTAATAATTGTTGATATTTGGATGTAAAAATTTTGAAAAAATTAATTTAATTTAAAAGGTCACTGTAAACTGGGCATTGTGGCTCACACCTATAATCCTAATATTTGTGTTTGTTTGTAACCAGGAATTGAATCTTAGTTTGCCAGGCAAGTATCATGCCACAGAGCAATACCTCTGGCCCCCTATAATAATAGTAATAATATATAATATTAATAATATATAATATAATAATACATAATAATATTGAGGAAGCTGAGGCAAAACGATTGTAAATTTGAGGCCAGTGTGGGCTACATAGTGAGATGATGTCTCAAATAATAGAAATGGAAACAAAGTCATTGTAGAAAATATGAAAAAACTTGAAGACAATATAAAAAGAACAAAACATTATTTATAATCTCACCACATAAAGATTGCCACTGTAAATATTTTAGTTTATTTACTTATTGAAATCAGAGCATTCTATATCTTGCCTTTTCCTTTTCCTTGCATTAATTCTTTTTAAAAATATTTATTTATTTGGTAGAAGGCCTTACTTGTGCCAAGACTTGAGTGATCCTCCTATCTCAGTGGTCTCAGTGCTGAATTATAGGCGTGAACCACCACCCCTGGAATTCCAGGGCCAGGATAGCATTCAGTACTGGGGATTGAACCTGGGTCCTTGTGCTTGCCATGCAGGCACCTAGACTGACGAGCTATCTCCCTAGCCTTCATTAATTCTTTTTTTAAAAATCTTTTACCCTTTCACTAATTCCACCATGAAGATTTACTTTGGGCTAGAAATGATCCCAGAAAAGGTTAAAAATTTGATTCATTTTTCCCATTTAGAGATCTAGATAGATACTCATGTCCTTTTTATTTTCATCTGTCCATTCCTGTAATCCACTCCAAATAATCCTATTTAACCCACTCTGACTCCATTCCTACTCTTGTCTTATTCAGGTTCTCTAAGAGCTCATCATTAATTTTTTTTCTCTTGAGCCATGGGACAATACTGTGTATGTGAGAGAGTTTCTTAATTTTTTAGCCATTACTACATAACAAGCTACTCAAGACTCAATGACTTGAAATAATCACTGTTTATTTTTCACAACTCTACTGGCTAGATTTGCAAACAGGGCAGAGCTCCCTACTCTCTATTCTACATGATGTCTGCTGGAACATAATATCCAATATGTCTCATGCCCAAGCTGGCATCACAGAAAGCCTGGAGAGTGATGGGAGCCATTATATTGAGGTCATGTGTCTATGGTTTAGGCGTAAGCTATCAGCTGGGTTTCTGCCTCCTGCTCTGTGTGGTCTGAGAATCCTGGCTTGTTCAGGTAGCCTTTCCAGTGGGGTAGTTTCCCTAACAAAATAGTTCTGGGCTCCCAACAGAATAGATCTGGAACTTGACAGCCCAGCCCATGTAAAGGGTAAGGGACTACCAGGAAATTCAAGTTATTGAAAGCTGCCAAACTAACATTACCATTGTGGCAGACAGACTTGAATGCAAATCTTCTCTTAATTTATTAGGTAGATGGGTTTGGCTTAATCTTTTATCCTTTCTACTCTTTTTTTTTTTTAATCTATTTAGTACAAGGTCTACAGGGTCTCACTACACAGATCAGACTCATAGTGATCCTCCTGTTTTCAGGCTCCCAAGTGCTGGGATTACAGGTGTGTGCCACCACACCAGGTCTTTCCTTCAGTCTTAAGGACTGAGTTCTTCACACTGAGCTACATTCCTGGCCATTTTTATTTTTTGAACTTAGATATGGGGTCTTGCTAGTTTCTAAGTTATGCAAGTTGTGTTCAAAATTCTTTTTTTTTTTTTTAATGTATTTAGTACAGGGTCCACAGGGTCTCATTACACAGATCAGACTTTCAGTGATCCTTCTATTCTCAGCTTCCCAAGTGCTGGGGTTACAGGTATGTAATCCCACCACACCCAGTCTCTATTACTGTCTCAGCATGCTCTACGGGCAAGGCCAGCACAGCACCAGATTGAAGCCCAGTCCCTGTGTCTGCCCAAGCAGGTGCTTTAATCCAGTGAGCTATGTGGCCAGTCCTTGTGCTAAAAATCCTGATCTCCCTCCCTCAGCCTCTCAGAGTGCTACAACTACCTCAAGAGTCTCTTAGTTTAATTTCTTAACTTCTCTGAGCTATTTCCTTGCTTATGTATAAAATTAGTGGGACATGACTGACCCCCGGTCAGATAATCCTGTGCATTAAATTGTGAATTGTGCCTGGCACTGTTCCTGTCTGGAGAGTCATGGAAGAGACTCAAATACTTTAGGAGATATATATAAGCTATAAACCCAACAGAACATAAATTTCTGGCAACCTGTGTTGTATGTTGTGTGTCGGTGCTGAAAGAAATGACAAGAAGACCAAACAAATATGCTTCAGAGGACTCACCAAGATTTATCTCTCTCAAACTGAGCCCAGAGCTGCAGAAACAGCTCACTTTTATTGAAGTCTAAAAGCAGGCTACAGAATGTGCATAATTACTTAGGTGACTACAGATTATAAATCACTATGTCTTCTACTATTTACCTAACTAGGTTCACACAGATGCTAACAGATAACACTTCAAGCAGGGGAGGAGACAACTGTTAACATCCCAAGCAAGAGGTCAACAAATAGGGTGCCAGCAAGAGAAGCTGCTATCTGCAGTCATAAATCCTAGATTTCTAGGACCTACAATAGACTGCAGCCCTCCCTGGGCTCTGTTTTTTGTGTCCTGCTTCTCGGGATATCAATTAGGCCTGTCTCACATTACTATAAACCTGAAAAAAAAATCTTCAAATTGGCTTGGACTTCCAAGGAATCAGAAAATTCAGCCAATGAGGGCTGATGGTGGTGATGGTAGGGTGTTCTAGTTTTTTAAAAAATAATTGTTATTGTATGGTGGTTGGGGTAGAACTTCTTTCTCTTCTACCTTGATTTTTTATTCCTTCTCTTTATGAACTTCAATTTAACTTTAAGTTTACTATTTCTCTTTTTATCCCTTACTGGATAATGTCCTCCCCTAATAATTTTTTATTCTAGCTCAAAATCTGGAGCCTTAAGAAGCCCTTCCTGGGGCTGGGGAGATAGCTCTGTGGTACAAGTGCCTGCTTGGCAAGTACAAGGTCATGAGTTTGAACCCTGGTCCTGCAAAAAAAAAAAAAAAAAAAGAACCCCTTCCTGTATCTGTCTACTCTCCTCTTGTGAAAATTCTTTAAAATGTATTTATTCCTAGTATAGTCCACTAACGTGGAGGTGAGAGGTCATGACATTTGTGCCTAGCATAATCTCACAAAAACAACCTGCCTTATCTTTAATACTATTTTTACTTAGGAACCAATAGCATAACTGCCAACTATGACCTCAGATCTAGCTTTACATAGTAAATGTTGCTACCCACCAATCAGAGCTCCCTCAAACACCCCAAGTGCCAGAGAAATTTCTTTCATTGTGTAGATTTCTCTTTCTTAAAGATAAAACCCCCAAACTGTCCTTTGTTTTCCAGACATAATAAAGGCCACCCTGGCTTGTGCATAGGTGAATGGATTGCATTTATGTAATCTCTCTCTCTCTCTCTCTCTCTCTCTCTCTCTCTCTCTCTATTTGATACAGGGTCTCATTACACAGTTCAGACACATATGATCCTCCTGTCTCCACCTCCTCAGCACTGGGATTACAGGCATGTGCCACCATGCCTAGTTTTTGACGCCAGTGGCCTTGGGTACCAGGGATAGAACTCAGGTCCTTGCACTTGAGCAATTAGACCACCGAGCTGTCTCCCCAGGCTGCAATCCTTTTCTTTATAATCAATGAAAGTTCCTTTACTGGAGATTGGTGTCTGCACTTTGTATTTGTCTTTGACACTCTCTAGAGAAATCTCCTTAAACCCAGTACCCATAAATGGTCACCAGTTAAGCCAGAAGAAAATGGAACTCATACCCCATATCCCTAGAGCAGTGTCTTCCTTCCCGGCCTCCTGCCTTGTCACTTCCGCTATAAATCCCCTCCCCATGTAGGCTCTCTCAAACCAAAGAGACTTACGAGAAAGTGACCTTTACCTCAGTGGGAATCCTTCCACAATCTGCGCTAATCTTCTTAGATGTTCATCTTTAGCATTACTTTGTACTACGAGAATGCCTCAGGGCAGCTTTCTGAACCTCTAGCAAAATATTTTAAACTGCTTCTTGCTTCTTCCCTTTGGTTTATTGTTGTTTGTTTGATTTGAGCTGGGATCTTTTTTCATTTTTGGTGTATGTTTGTAGTATATGTGATTATATTCTTTGTAGGAGATTGGTATATAAAACATTTTTATTTCCCTGCCTGCTTCCCTTTTTATTTTTCT
The DNA here is from genome assembly GCA_004027915.1 of Capromys pilorides. Classification (NCBI taxonomy): domain Eukaryota; kingdom Metazoa; phylum Chordata; class Mammalia; order Rodentia; family Capromyidae; genus Capromys; species Capromys pilorides. The sequence continues at coordinate 14,375 of PVKN010010585.1, forward strand.
AGCATCAGATTCATTTATCTGTTTGATAAGACTTTATAAAATTAACTGTCCTGTGTATAGACTGAAAACCAGACTAACAGGCCAATGAATCTATAAAACACGTGAAACAATTATACTAAGTTACGGTATACTTTTAGACAGATTGTCTGTACTGGCTTGTGTTTTCTTTCTTTTTTTCCTATTATATATATATGATGAGATAATAAGAGAGAGGTAGCATATAAGGGAAACCATGAAATATTAAAGCTATGTACTATGTGTCTGAGTTAATTTAATATTATGGTCTCAAGGTGCATCCATTTCCTACAAATAACTCATGTTTATTCTTTATAGTAGAGTAGTACTCCATTGTGTATAGGATAAATACCACCTTTTAAAAGTCCATTTATCTGTTGGTGGTCATATGAGTTGTTTCCATGATTTAGCTATTATGAATTGCATTGCTATAAACAAGGATATACATAATTCATTGCGGTATGATGTCTTTAACACTTTTGGAAGGATACATGGAAGAGAAATACCTGAGTCAAATGGAATTTCTACTTCAACTTTTGAAGGAATCTCCATAATGATTTCTATAGTGGTTGTGATGCAGGAAGAAAAAACTGATCTGAGGTGGCTGACCTCCAATAGGGAACCTCCTTTATGATATAGGGAAAACTGATCTCGCAACCTGAAATATACCTGAGATGAGTTCGTGTTCTCTAAAACCAAAGAATGAATTTTAGAAACAAACAAAGGTAATGAGCAGAACATATTTATTGAGGGGAAGAAAGCTCCTGTCTGATCGAGGATCAGGAGGGGAGTCCTGGGTGGGTGTCCCCCAGGAAGCTGTCTCTTCCAGGGACTTTTATAGTGCAAAACCATGCGGTGGGGCGGGTCTAAGGTGGAAACCATGGAAACTCGCTTAGGTGGGCATGAGGTGGGACAAAGTTATGATCAACCAATGAGGATACAAGCACCATTGCTCAGGAAAAATTGATTAAAACCAATACCAAATGGGGAAGGGAGTAAGGTAGCAAGCAGGCTTGAATAGGAACCGTATCACTTCCTGTTGGAAATTGGGTTACTGGGACATTTAGGCTCTTTTAAGGTGACTGATAACCTATTTAGAATATCAATACCTGAAGAGCATTCCTAGGGAAGTAGGTGGCTACATTTGTTTCTTCTTTTGTCTTGAGGTTGGGGTCACAGCAGGGGTGTTTGCCTCTTGCAAAGCTGTAGTCACCTTGTCTTCCATCCTTGAGGGCCTGGCCCTGTCTGACTGCCTAAAATATTTCTATCTAATTCAGCTGCCTACAATAGTTGTATCAGTTTGAGTCCCAACAACAATGGAGAAGTGACTCCTTTTTAACTTTTTAATCATTCATTTATTTATTTATTTATTTATTTATTTATTTATTTATTTATTTGGTACAGGGTCTTGCTGTGTGGCTCAAATGCATAGTGATCCTCCTGCCTCAGTGCCCCCAGCACTGAGATTACAGGCATGTGCCCCCACACCTGGTTTCAGTGTCTGTCACAGCGTGCCCAGAGTTCTGGAATGAGCAAAGCATGTGATACCAAGGATCAGACCTGGGTCCTTGCACTTGCCAGGCAGGTGGTTAGACCATCAAGCTATTTTCACAGCCCTTGCGGTTCTGGTTAGACCCTCAATAGGTTAGATAATGCCTGCGGACATTGATAAGGATAGATCTTCTTAATTCAGTTATTTCTGCTGGAAAACACCTTCAGAAACATTTTACCAACTATCTTGGGCATCTCTTATCCCAGTCAAGTTGCCACATAAAATTAGTCATATTATTAATCTTACGAGTAATGTAAACATAATGAGAATAAGAATTGCCTCCCTAGCATAACAAACTAAAAGGATAAATATCCAAAAGGTATACTAGATATTGTGAAAGGGAAAGAAACTTCTCAAAAGGAAATCCTACAAGTAGTGTGGGAGAGAAGTGACAGGTGATAGACATCTTCCTGCAGGTCTGAGAGGCAGCAAACAGTTTTCCTGCACATCTGTTTGTAGCAAAAAGCTTGATTTTGGAGTCAGACAGAGCTGTGTTCTGACCCACTTTCCACTTACTATGTGGTCTTATGCAAGTCACTTAACTTCCCTATCCCAGTTTCCTCATATAAAAAATGGATGAGACAGTAAGTTTTCATCAAACTGTCCAGATTAGGTGTCACTGTCAGTCTAACAACCTAGCAAAAGGCCTGTCACATTGGTTTCCCAGAGTGACAATGTGATTGCTTTTGCAGGGGTGGAATCTAGAGATGGGAGCAAGCATCAGCTGTCTTCAGACTTTCTGCCTTCAGAATGAGGAGGTGGCTGTGTCTGCACAGGTCCAGAGTTAATGAGCAGCAGTGTCAGCAGATTGCCGTCCCTCGTTTCCAGCTTTGGTAGGTACAGGGCAGCCACAATGGGTAGAATGAAGTAGCGCCTCAGAAGCGTGAAGAGAAGGCTTCTTTCTCATTTGTTGTCAGAGTCTCTGGTGTCTTCGTGTCTTAAAACTTTTATTTTCTATTATTAAGTTAATATGACAACCTTCTCCCAGATTCTTCTCAAATAGCAGAAAGGGAAAACAATTCACAGTTTTTATGGGTTTGAGTTCATTTTCTTCCTACCCAGCATTTTCTTTGGGCCTGCATGTTCCATTCCTAAGATTCTGCTTTTTCTAGCCTTCCTGTTGAGCTGTAATACCTGAAATCTTTTAAAGGATTTATTCTACTTGCTTTAAATTACTTTAGAATAACTACAGACAGATCTGTAGACAAACAGAAGATAGAACAACAACTTTTTCCTCTAGGTTTCTACCTATTAGATTCTTGGATTTAACACCCACATCTTGTTTAAATTTTACTGATGATTCAGCAGAAGCTGCCACCAACAAAACCAGTTTTGTGCCTGAGGACATCATCCTGCTTGCCTGATTTTTTTGTAATGATGCAACAACCTTTGTTCTGGAGGTAAAGCAAATTTCTCTCTGAGGATGCTTGGGAAGAGTTATAGCAGTCATAGACTTCTTTATTTCATTAAGTTCGATCTTCAAGTTTACATCACCTTACTTGTAAGAGTAGTTCCTAATCCAGACCTGGTGGTTCATACCTATAATCCCAGCATTTTGGGAAGCGAAGGCAGGAGGATCACAAGTTGAAGGCCAGCCTTGACAATTTGGCAACCTAGGGAGACCTTGTCTCAAAATAAATAATTTTTAAAAGTGATGTGGATGTTGCTTCATCCCCATTTAGAAAAGAATAAAAAGGAAACATTTATAATCATTTTAAATGTGTAAAAACAGACCAGATTTTGAGCACAATCTTTTTTTCATTTAGCAACAATAAAGCAAAATGTAGCAAAATTTCTAAGCTACAACTTCTAATTTCCAAGACTAAAATTGGGCAATGGGAGTTGTAATGTGCAGAGCTAATTTAAAAGTATGGAAAGAAATGAAGTAATGCTTACAGTGATAAGAGAAATCAAAGATAGTGCCTAAATGGTTTATTTCACTGTCTGGGAATGTAAACAACTGATAGTATGACACCTTCTAAATTCAAATTAAGATTTTTTTTTTTTTTTTTGAGGTTTGTTTTATTTGTTTCTACCTTGAGGCTATATAACACTAATTAGTGTAATGAGTGTTTTACATTTGGAAAACAAAGATAGGCCATGTGTTAGGCTAGTTAATGGCAGGAAAACTTCAATGAAGATAAAATGTAAGCAAAAGCAACAAGAATATAAATTTGTTTTTCTCTAGTTTACACATACTCAAGCAATGCTGATGAATTCAGCAAAACAGGGAAAGAAAGGCAAGACATAACACAGGTGCTCCTCCACCTTCCAATATTTTGTTTTCTCAGTATATTAACTTGTTAAAGGGTTAATTGTCAATTTTAATTATTTAGCTTGTTTTATTTAAGTTCCAAATGTTCACACAAGCAATATGTACGCATCTGGCTGGGATTTATGAAAGAATTTTCAAACTGAGACATTGTTCAAACTAAAATAATGACTCCAAATTTTCCCTACTTCAACATTTAACAGTAGTGCTGGTCAGATAGCTCAGCAGATTAAGGTGCCTGCTTAGGCAGACTCAGGGGCCTGGGTTCGATGTCCAATACCCAGCGTGCCATGCCGGCCCCGCACCCAGAGCACGGTGACACAGCGATTGAGACTGGGTGTGGTGACACTGTAATCCCAGCAATTGGGAGGCCGAAAACAGGAGAATCACTACCAGTGTGATCTGTGTAGTGAGACCCTATAGACCTTGCACTAAATACATCATCACAATTAACAAAGCCATTTCTTTCTCTTTCTTTTAACACATTTCTAGTTTATTATGGCAGAGGTGAAAATGCCACCTTCTGCACAACAGCAACCAGTAAAATTTATCCCTAAAATAACTCCGTACAAAACAGGTCTCTTTCAGAATTAAAAGGAAAGAAAGAAAGAACTTTGCATGAGTTTTTCAATCCTATCATAAAACATAAAAGAAATAAATCGGTCATTGGCCACACAGCCCAGTCGCCATCCCTTCCTCCCAGAGAGCAGACAACGCACTGGGTCCTCTCTACACAGATGGACAGTCTAGCTGCTGTCCATGCTTGCGTTATAGGCGTCCAGCTGTGCGTCCAGCTCCTCTGCAGAACGCTGCTGCTTTGATTTCCTGCCAGGGCCAGTGCCTCTGCCTCTTACTCTGCTGCCTCCATGGATCCTTCTCTGGGCGCCACCACCACCACCAAAACCTCCAGAGCTACGGGTTTCTAGTCACACCACCTCAGTTTACACTCTGTGCAGGTCTTCGTTGTGTCTCAATTAATAATGTGACAAGCTGGATATTCATGAGGCAGCCGGCCATCCAGAGGGACCCCATTGTACTATTTCATAGCCTTCAAGGCGTCTGTCTTCCGTTCCATGTGCACGTCTGCTGTTCCTAAACTTCTGCCAGAGCGATCGCAGTGCACGGCCGCCTTTTTCAGTGTTCCAAATTCAGCGAAGAGTTCCTGAATATCTTCGTAGAGTACTCTACGAGGACACCAACAGTTTTCCACCCTTGACACCAACAGTTCTCCACCCTTGACACCAACAGTTTTCCACCCGTCTCCACACTGGCACCACCCCAAAGCCACTGTCGAAAAGGTTATGCTGCCACTTGTCGCCAAGTTGCTTCCACCTGCTATAGGGAGCCTATCAGTTCCTGCCACCATCGCCTGGCACACTGCAGGCAATGGCCATAGCCGTGGCAGGCGCAGAATCGGGCCACAAAACCCTGTTCTAGAATGGTGTTAGGATTTGTTGGGGTTTTTTCTGTGCTAAGGATCCCACCTAGGCCTTGTACATGCTAAGCAAATGCTCTACTACTGAGATACACTTCTGGTCGCTATCTGGGATTTTTTTTTTTTTCTTTACGCATAGCCCATGGCATTTCAGTTCAGAGCACATCCCTAAGTATGATGGGATAGTCTCAGGTTCTTTGCTTTTATTGCCTCTAACTGAAGGGTTCAGACAAAAAGGGTCATAGTATATCAATAATTTTTTATCAGGAAAGGAATCACACAATTGAGTACAAGTTCAAAGTTTTTCCTTGATATTCCTAGAATTGTAATTCATCCATTACTGAGTTTATTCCTGAATGGCCTACTGGGAGATACAGACCTGTTGGAGGAGGTTGGTTACTAGTGGTGTGTCTTTTTGCCTGCCCCGTTCTTTTCCTTCTTTCTGGCTGCACAGATTGAGCACTTTCATCCATGAGGCCCTTCCACCACACCCTTTCTGCCTTGGAGCAAGCTGAGCAGGGTCAAGAGATTGAAAAGGAAGTTCTCTGGTGCACAGAGGTTTGATGTTCTAAGACGCTGTGAAGTTTTTCATTCTTCTTATTATCCATTGCCATATAGCAGGGGTAGCATCACTGTAGAGTCAGTAAGCATAGCAGTAGCAATATTCTCATCCTCGAAGTGCTTCAAAGGTGGTATACTGTGGAGCCCACAGTGCTAGAAGCAGTTCCCTGTTTCCCCCTGTCTGATAGAGATAAATGTTCTGTCAGTAGAGATAACTGTGTTGTCATCACACTCTAAGAATCATTTCTGGAAGTACTATTATAGACAGCGAAGTTAGGTAGGAATATTATGGACAGTCAGTGCTGGGCCCTCAGAGAGTCAAGACAAAAGGTAAAAGCACACTACAACTGTGCTTAAAGATTCATCAGTTGGAGGCCAGGCCTTGTCTGTTTGTTTGTTTGTTTGTTTGTTTGCAGAACTGGGGATTGAACTCAGGCCCTTGTGCTTGCCAGGCAAGCACTTATTCTACTGAGCTATCTCCCCAGTCCTGGGCCTTGTGATAATGACAAAAAGAGCAGGCCTACATACTCCCAAAGAGATAAAATAAGTGATAACACATAGTCTAAAAAGTCTAAATAAGCGTCATTGACCTCAGTGGGAAATCAAGACCCTCACATCTATCACCTTCCTAGAAGTTCTTTTTTTTCATGCCTTCTCATCAGAAGACTTGCTTGTTCACTGCACCAATTTATCAAAGCAGTTGTACTTACAATCTTATTTATTGATCATAATAGTAAAACCATGTTGTACTCACATGGTTGTGCTCTATAAAATTTCCCTTGAGAAGAGGGATCAAAGGCTACCCACTTTCCAGGTGTGCCCTCATGTCCCTCTCAGGCAGGAGCTTTCTTACCCTCAATAAATATTTCCTACTCTTAACCTCTGTTGTTCCTAAAATTCATTCTTTGATTTTCAGAGAACATGAACTCTACATACTGGACATCTAACAGGTTGGAAGTTAATATATTTCCCTTATATCATTTTGGGGATGTCTTAGTTACTCTTGTCTCGTTGCTGAGACTAATACTCGACACTCAAAATGAGGGAAAGAAAGATCTATTTAGCTCACAGTTACTGGCAGTTTCATTCCATATTCAGCTGGCTCCAAGGCAGAGTGGCACATGGCTGAGGGCAGCCTTTCCTGGTGGTAGCTAAGAGCAAAAGAGAGCTGGGAGAAAGCTAGCAGCAGCTAACTTCTCTTCCTACCTTACATTGAAATGCAAATCACCTGCTCCAGGGGAGGTACAGCACCCATTTTTACAATAATCAATTACAAATTCCAGAAGCCACCCCATGACTGCATGAGGTTTGTGGGTACACCTATATACAAACCATAACCTTGGGTCCTGAAATAATCTCTATATTAGTACAGTCTAGAATCCATTTTCAGGGGCTGAGAAAATAGCTCTGTGGCACAAGTGCCTGCCTGGCTAGTGCAAGGTTGTGAGTTTGAACTCTGGTCCCACAAAAAAACAAAAAAAAGTTCCCTCCCATAGAGTCCATTTTAGAGGCGAGACAAATAGCTCAGCGAATTAAAGTGCCTGCACACCCCCAGGGCACGCTGAGACAGCAATTGAGATTAGGCATGTTGGCGTGCACCAGTAATTCCAGCTCCTGGGAGGCTGTAAACAGGCAGATCACTATGAGGGATCTAGTAGTGAGACCCTGAACACCCTGTAGACCATTCACTAAACATACAATCAGTCAATCAATCAACAATAAATAAATAAATAAATAAATAAATAAATAAATAGAATCCATTTGTACCCCAGCCCTTCTAACAGCTTGTAAACAATGAACTGCCTGTAATAAATTTCATTTTGCTTGAAAGAGCCATGGGCATGTTTTCTGCACATGAACCTTCAAATAAAAATGCAAACTTTTAGTGGGTCAGGAGTACAGCTTGGGCTGGGGAGATAGCTCCGTGGCACAAGTGCCTACTGGGCAAGTGCAAGGTCTTTGGTACATATTTGTGACATATAAAATATCTATTGTGAGGATTTGGCATATGTACATATCACATCTTAATTCCTTTTTTTTTTTTTTTAATTTGAGACAGAGTCTTACTGTATAGTTTAGTTTGGCCTCACAGTTGTTGAGGATGGCTTGTAAAAGGCACAGTAATGAAGCCCCCTGATGAGTTACATGAGGGAGCTGTGGCTGGGACTAGGAAAGCAACTTAGGTTGTCAGATGGAGGAACGCCTCCAACCCTCCTCCCAGTGCACTAGTTTCACATGTCTGGATCAACAGGAGTGGCGCTTTGCTGTGTCTAATTGCTTTAGTAAGAATT